>WNWK01005983.1:86451-112162 GCA_009830355.1 Cherax destructor
TTGTCTTTCCACCTGATTAACCTTCCCCTTCCTGTATTGAACACGAAACCATCCTTCCGCGACCCCCCATGCCCTCGCGTTCTTAAAACCCCCCCCTCCTGGTCCCATCCACCCCCTCCACTTTCAAAGACGAAATTAAATCCCCCTCCTACGTTTCTCAAAATTCCTTAAAACCACCTTGAAGCCTTATTTCCCCATAAAACCCCCCATACCACTCCTAACCCGTAAGGCATGAAACCGTTCCTCTTGTAAATCCCGTAACATACCCCTCAATTCACTACCTCTGCCGTTCTCCTCCCCCAACCCCCCGCCTGACAATCACGTAACAACCTCCAAATATTTCTGATACCCAAACCTACTCCTGCTATCTTCCCTAACCCACCCTAAAACTTCCTAATTTCTCTTTCCCTCCCATCCACCATCTGACAATCCCATTTGACACCCCCACCCCTTCCACACCCCTCCCCACCACTCTTCGAACATCTCAGCCCCCTTCCCTCTTCAATAATCTCGTATTCAATTTCCAAAACTCTTATACACACTCACTGCCCCGCCCACCCCCTTCAAAAACACTCCCTATGATCCGAAAACCCAATTGACACATTCCACCCTCCGAACATCCACCGCCCTTGTCACATATATTCTGTCCAGTCGTGCTGCATAATCCTTCCTCACAAAGGTATATTCCACCATTTCTCCCCGCCCCCGACCACGCTACCACTCCCACTGCCCCCCAACACACCCCTCAACACCCCAACACACCCCCCACCCCGTGGCTCGGACCTTCAATCCAAATCACAAACCAAATTTCTCCAGCAATTATAGACACTTGAGGCAAACCCGGACAGCATACGCCAACTCATTGTTTACAAAATCATCCTTTAGTCTCCTATTGCTTATAGCTGGCATATATACTCCCAGGAAACTCACCTGTACTCCACCCCAATCCCCGTTTACTCTAACTATTCTACCACCCACATCCTCCCAAGACTCTAAAGTGAATGGACATAACTCACTGACTCCTACCAACACCCCCCCTTCATAATAGTAAATAAAAAGAGTAAAACACTTTAGCACCAGAATTAGCACCTTAATTATCTTTTAAAGCTTCAAGTAAAGGAATTATTGGATGAAAGGCAGTACTAGGTATAGATTTGTTGGGAACTATTTCAAGAGAATATATAAATGGGGATTAAATTAAATGGACATATAGTAAATATGATATGAAATTAACTTAGAAGCAAGATTTGATTTATAATTTAAAGTTTAAGCAACTAATAGCACTAAAAGTAAAGTACATAGTGTATGAGGTAGTTGGTACTAGCTAGTATAAGTTAGTACAAAAATTTCACAAAGTAGTAGTAACATAGACTAATACACCACACGTATATTATGTTGAGGACAATAGGCTAATCAGTAATGGTAATGTCAGCTTGTCTAAGGAAGTTGGTGAGATCACGTTCGTTTGATATAGAAAATTGCTGACCTGTTGATACTTTTCGAACTAGTATTCATCACGAGCGAAGCACTGATGGATTTTGTTCTCCAGTTTAAGTTTTCAGCCTAAACAGAAGGTTTTGACGTTTCCTGGTTAGGCACTCGTTGATGTATACTCCATTTTCACTGTAATTGCTGATTTAATTAGGTCCTTTTTGTATCATATGAATGAAGTCTGATCATTATACTAGGTTTACCTTGTTTTCCTAGCAATCGTGTTTCTTTGATTTCATTCCTTTGCACATTAACTTGTAGATGGTCTTGTAATATGTTGATAGCAGTTTCTTGCACTGGGATTGAGTTATGTCTCTGGGAATGTGGTTGCTGTTATTATAACTGCATCAGACAAGTTATCTTGTTCGGTTTTTTTCATCTTGAAAATCAAGATATTCATCAAGTCGAGTGTGCATGTTGTTATTCCAGTCCTTGATTGCTGCTTCCACCTTCATATTCAGAGTTGTTATTGATCGGTGTGACTGGTTATAACTGTTTGTAGAGTATTTTCTGTGTCAATATTTCCCGATATAATCTTCTCTTCAAGGTTTTGGATCTTGATCTCGAGGTTAGTTAGCTTGGATTCATATTTCACTAGTTTTGCTTTTGTAAGGGGTTGGGAGCAGTAGGAGGATTGAATACTATGTTTGCTTGGTTCAGTCATTTATAATTGTGTTGTTATTGTCGTTGTTGTTATGGAGCGGCCTTAGAGAGTACATGGTTATAGTTACGCTGGGTTTTACTAACCTACAACCACTACAGTGGCGACGAGGATGGGATCATCAGAGCCAAGGATAGTGGGCCAATGTAGACTGAAGTAGTAGGGATATTGGCAGCCGAGAACGTTGCAGCAGAGCGGTGATTATTAAAATCTACAGCAGCACAAGTGACGGCATGGCTGGCAGCATAAGGAAGGTTGGAACCTTTCGACCCACGTAAGATTTCTTTGGAGCTCTGGCTAGCTTGTTGAAGCCAATTTCGCTCACTTAGAAATTAAAGAGCAAGATAACAAGAGGAATTCTTTGCTAGTGTCATTTTGGGTCAGAAACTTACAGTGTTTTAGGTAATGTGTGTGCACCAGATTTACCACACACGAAGCGTTACGACGACTTGGTAGCGGCACTGAAAAGTTATTATGCAGGAAACCAGTCTACCACCGCAGTTTGTTGGCTTTTCAGCAGAGGAAGAAACGACAGGGTGAGTCCTTGCATGAATTATATACAGATTTAAAAGCATTGGCTGTGAACTGTACCTTTGGGGGACAATTTGACCCCAGAGTGAGGGACCAGTTGTTTATGGCTGGTGGATGAAGTATATTTTCTCACCTAGTTGGAGAAAATTTGGATTTGCAAAGTGTGCAGTCTGCAAAACTATTTGACAAACTTTTGAACTTGGAACAGGCATTTGTTACAGATCAGAACTCTGTCTCTGCGGTACAAGTGATTAATGCTGTGAAATGTAAACATTGTGGGTTCCAGCACAGTAGTAGTACTTGTAGGTTTAAAGACTTTTTTTTTGTAATAAGTGTCATAAGAAAGGCCACTTGAGAAGAGTGTGGAGAGAAATCGTCAAAAGTGTCTCCTAAGGCTGTATCAAATTGAGTATTGACAAAACAGGACAGCAAGGACACAGCAGTCACCTAGATATCCTAGAACAAAGTCAATTAAGGTGCTGGATGGCGGTGATAGTTCAGAGGATGAGGAAGTGATGAGCTTATATGCCTTAGAGGATAGAGTGTTTTCCATGAAGGCAGAGAAATAGGGGTTTATCATTAACAATCAACAGGTACCTTTTGAGATTGACAGGGGGCGTCCATCTCGACTTTATCCAAAGACTGGGTAGAGGCAGTAAAGGGCACATTAAGCCATGTTCTAGGAGGGCAAATATTTTTTGGTAATTGTGATTCCTTTTCAAAATTCTTAGATGTGCAAGTAACTAGCTCCATGACATCCACAGTTACTACTGAGTTACTGAGGAAATCCTTTTGTAATTTTGGGTTACCAGACACAGTTGTGTCAGATAATGCTGCTTATTTTGTCTCACAAGAGCTGGAAGCCTTCTTTAGTAAGAATAGTATTGAACATGTTACTCCAGCCCCATACCATCCTTCATCAAATGGTCTGCGGAGAGGGCGGTAAGGTCATTGAAGGAAGGTTTACACAAGTTTACAAAAGGTTCTCTCAATACCAGATTATGTAGGTTCTTATATAACCATAGGAAAACTGTTCATTCCTCCACAAATAAGACACCAGCAGAAATGATGTTTCATAGGAATTTCAAAGTCCCTGTATCGGCTGTCAAATGTCATGTTAAAGAGGACAATTCATTGCCTAACATGCCTGCTGGTGACCTTCAAGGAGTGGTGAAGCATTTTAAAGTTGATGATGCTGTGTATGCAAGGAACTTTGGAAAGGTGACCCTTGGTTAGAAGGAAAATTGTGGAGGTATTAGGGGTTAGGAATTATAAAGTGTTAATTAGAGGGTTTGGTAACATGATATGGAAAAAGCATATAGATCAGCTCATGCCAAGGTTTAGGAGTGGAGAACAACCACTGATTCCAACAGTACCAGAAGCAGTAAGGAGTGGTTTAAAGGAACTGCCCACAACAGATAATAATGGTAATAAACTTAAAGAGCAGGTTAGCATACAGGAAGAACCTCCTGGGAGGTTTGATAAGGGAACCAGCCGGGTGAGAGAAGAGGAGGCACCTCAGGACAGTGCAAACCCTTCAATTCTCCGGCGTTCCAGCAGAGTTGTCAAACCTCCAGATTGGTTGGATTTATAAGTTGGATAATATAATGTAATTTAGGAAAGGAGGAATGTAAGGGGTTGGGAGCAGTAGGAGGATTGAATACTATGTTGTTTGGTTCAGTCATTTATAATTGTTTTGTTATTGTCGTTGTTGTTATGGAGCGGCCTTAGAGAGTACATGGTTATAGTTACTCTTGGTTTTACTAACCTACAACCACTACATATAGGTAGTACATATGTGGGTACATAAGGCCATAAGGACACATAAGGACTCATAAACACTCACACACATACATAGGCTCAAACACATGGGAACATACTTACACATAAGGGCACTAATTCACACAGCCTTTGACCATTAGGGCCTCCCCACCCCCCTCCCTCTTCCTCCATTGCCTCCCCTTCCTCATCCCCCTCTCCCTCTTCCCCTCCACCCCCATTCTCCCCTCCCTGGCCTTTCCGCTCTCCTCGAACCTTTCTCTCCCTCTCCCTTCTCACTCTCTTGCTCTTTAACCTCTCCCTCCCCCCATTCCCTCTCTTTCCTTCCTCCCTTCCACCCCCTTTCCTCTAGCCCCTTCTCATTCTCCACCCTCCATCACTTCCACCCTCCATCACTCTCCCTGGCCCCTCCCTCCCTCTCCCCATCCATCCCCTACAACCTAACACCCTCCCTACACTCTCTCTTCCTATTCTCTCTCCCTCTCCCTTTCTCTTCCTCTTCCTCCCTCTCCCCATTATCCTCTCTTTCCTCCCTCCCTTACAACTACCACCCACCCACCCACACCCTCCTACACTCTCTCTCCACTCTCACTCTCTCTCCTCTCTACATCTCTCTCCCTCTACCTTCTCTCTCTTGCTCTCCCTTTTCTCTTCCTCTCCTGCCCCCATTCTCCTCTCTTTTCCTTCCTCCTTCCACCCCCTTTCCCTCTAGCCCCCTTCTCACTCTCCACCCTCCATCACTCTCTCTTTCCCCTCCCTCCCTCTCCCCATCCCTCTCCCCCATACAACTCCCCCACCTACTCACACCCTCCCTACACTTCTCTCTCTTCCTCTCTCCATCTCACTCCCTCTCCTCTCTCCTCTTCCCCCTCTACCTTTTCTGTTCCTCTTCTTCCCTCTCCCTGTCCCCCTCTTCCCCACTCTTTTTCCTTCCTCCCTTTCACTCCTTTTCCCTCTAGCCCTTCCCACTCTTTCTCCACCCCTCTCCCTGGCCTCCTCCATCACTCTTCCTGGCCCCCTCTTCCTCTCCCCTCAAACCCAAACACGCACACCCTCCCTACTCTCTCTCTCTCTCTCCCTTCTCTCTTTTGCTCCTCCTCTCCCTCATTTCCCCCATTCCTCCTCTTTTCTTTTCCTTCCTCCCACCGCTTTTCCCTCTAGCCCCCTTCCCCCTCTTTCTTGACCCTTCCATCACTCTCCCTGTCCCTCTCCCCATCTCTCTCCCCCTTAAACCCTTCACTTCCCCAAACACACACACAACTACAGCAAACAATGGTGTCTCAGAGGGGAACTCCAAGGACCAGGGGATCAGAGGAGAATGGCTCTGGTAGGGAAGAATGGATGGAAGAGCAATGCAAAAGGATGGAACAAGAGTGGGATAGCAAACTAGGTGAGGTCTCTGCAAAAATGGAGAAAAGGATGGAGGCAGAGCTTTGTGGGAAATTGGAAGGGAGGTTGGAGGAGGAGAAGAAGAAATGGGAGTCACAAGTCGAAGCTGCAGTAGCCAGGATAAGGGCCCTAGAATGTGAGGTAAATAGGCTGAAGCGAGTTACAGGGGTATGGACCAGAGGGGACATAGCATCTGAAAATTATACACCCTTACCGAACAAGGAACCCAATGGGAAGTAAGGAGACAACCTATGCTAAGGCCCTATCAGTCTACCAAGCAAGTCCGAGGAATGAAGGGGGAGAGCAGCTGGGAGCGGTGGGGGAGGGGGGTGAAGGTGGAGAGGGGGATAGGTCACATGCAGTGGCACAACCAGGCCACCAAGAGCTACAGGAAAACATTGGGGAGACACAAAGGGAAAGGCAATGGGAGGCGGAGAGGGAGAAGTCAGTGTTTATTCAGGGGCTTCAGGAGAGCGAGTCAAGGACACACAATGAAAGATGGCAGGAGGAAAGACAGGAGATTGAAAACATCATCAGAGAAATAGGCAAAGAGGACATGTCTGAGATAGTAAATTTTCAGAGAATAGAGGGGTACGTGAAGGGGAGAAAAAGGCTGGTCAAGCTGATTTTCAAGACAGAAACAGTGCGAAACAGGATCCTGCAAGAGAAGCCACAGCTGAAGGAATCGTCAGCATACATAAGAACATAAGAACATAAGAAAGGAGGAACACTGCAGCAGGCCTGTTGGCCCATTCTAGGCAGGTCCTTCACATTCCATCCCACTAACAGAATATTTGTTCAACCTAATTTTCAATGCTACCCAAGAAATAAGCTTTGATAATTTTATTTACTCATGTGCAATTCCCACTCAAATCCAACCCCTTTCACTCATGAATTTATCCAACCTAAATTTAAAACTACCCAAGGTCCTTGCTTCAATAACCCTACTAGGCAGACTGTTCCACTCATCAACTACCCTATTTCCAAACCAATACTTTCCTATATCCTTTCTAAATCTAAACTTATCTAACTTGAATCCATTATTCAGGTTCTCTTTTGGAGAGATACCCTCAAGACCTTATTTATATCCCCTTTGTTAATACCCATTTTCCACTTGTATACCTCGATCATGTCTCCCCTCATTCTACGTCTTACAAGTGAATGTAATTTAAGGGTCTTCAATCTTTCTTCGTAAGGAAGATTTCTAATGCTATGTATTAATTTAGTCATTCTACGCTGAATGTTTTCTAACGAATTTATGTCCATTCTGTAATATGGAGACCAGAACTGAGCTGCGTAATCTAGGTGAGGCCTTACTAATGATGTATAAAGCTGTAATATAACCTCTGGACTTCTGTTGCTAACACTTCTTGATATAAATCCCAGTAATCTATTTGCCTTATTACGTACGCTTAGGCATTGCTGTCTTGGTTTAAGGTTGCTGCTTACCATCACCCCCAAGTCCTTCTCGCAATCTGTATGGCTAAGTTCTACGTTATTTAACTTATAAGTGCTTGGGTTATGGACACTCCCGAGCTTTAGAACTTTGCATTTATCTACATTGAACTGCATCTGACAGAGACAAAACAAAAACAGAATGACAGCAGCTAAGGGAGTGGAGGCAAAAGCGAAAGGAGCTAGGAAGAGAGACATGGACAGAATCAGCAGAGGTCAACCAGAGCAGGGCAAAGCAACAAGAGCAAGCACACACAGACCCATCCCCAGAACCCCAAAACCAAACACACTATCCCAACACAGACCACAATCCACACTTACATCCCCCACCCCACACTACGCTGTAGAATCCCACAGCACACTGCCAGTTCCCCCACCCCCACAGACCCCCAAAACACAGTGTCTGAGAGGAAACTGAAGGTATGGTACACCAACGCTGATGGAATAATGAATAAGTGGGAGGAGTGGCATGAAAGAGTCAAACAGGCATCACCGGACATCATAGCCCTCACTGAAACAAAGCTCACAGGGATGATAACAGATGCCATCTTTCCAATGGGTAATCAGATCCTGAGGAAAGACAGAGGGGGTGGAGGAGTGGCACTGCTGATCAAAGTCCAATGGGATTTTGATGAGCTGGACAGAGGAGAAGCAAGAGATTATATAATAGGAACGCTTCAGTCCGGAGGTCCAAAGGTGGTAATTGCAGTGATGTATAACCCACCACAGAACAGCAGGAGGCCAAGGCAAGAGTATGATCAGAGTAATAGAGCGATGGTTGACACACTGGCCGAAGTGGCCAGAAGGGCTCATGCGAGCAGAGCGAAGCTACTGATCATGGGGGACTTCAACCATAAGGAAATCGATTGGGAGAACTTAGAGCCACATGGGGGCCAAGAAACTTGGAGGGCTAAGATGATGGAGGTGGTAATGGAAAATCTCATGTACCAACACATAAGGGACACTACCAGAGAGAGAGGAGAGGATGAACCAGCAAGACTGGAACTGTCCAGTGCCTTCAAGCAGGCACTGGACAGGCACCTCAAGTCGGTACCTGATCAGCCGGGCTGTGGTTCGTACGTTGGACTGCGTGCGGCCAGCAGTAACAGCCTGGTTGATCAGGCTCTGGTCCAACAGGAGGTCTGGTCACAGACCGGGCCGCGGGGGCGTTGACCCCTGGAATTCTCTCCAGGTAGTATTCACCTTGAGTAGTGCAGATATTGAGAACATCACATATGAAAGACCCCTTGGGGCCAGTGATCATGTGGTTCTAAGCTTTGAATACATAGTAGAGTTACAAGTGGAGGGGGAAGCAGTAAAGGCCGGATGAATGAAACCAAACTACAAGAAAGAACTTCCTGCACGGAGTTCAGTGGGACAGAGAGCTGGCAGGGAAGTCAGTAAACGAGATGATGGAATATATGACAACATTATGCAAGGAAGCCGAGGAGAGGTTCGTACCCAAGGGTAACAGGAATAGCGAAAAAGCCAGGATGAGCCTGTGGTTCACCCAAAGGTGCAGGGAAGCCAAAACCAAGTGTGCTAGGGAATGGAAGAATTATAGAAGGCAAAGGACCCAGGAGAATAAGGAGAGCAGTCGTAGAGCCAGAAATGAATATGCACAGGTAAGAAGGGAGGCCCAAAGACAATACGAGAATGACATAGCAGCGAAAGCCAAATCTGACCCAAAGCTGCTGTACAGCCACATCAGGAGGAGAACAAGCAGTCAAGGACCAGGTAATCAGGCTGAGGAAGGAAGGGGGGAGGTCACAAGAATGACCGTGAAGTGTGTGAGGAGCTCAACATGAGATTCAAAGAAGTGTTCACAAAGGAGATAGAAGGGCCTCCAGAAAGGCGGAGAGGTGGGGTACACCTTTCAGGTGGTGTTGGACACAATACATACAACTGAGGAGGAAGTGAAGAGGCTGCTAAGCGAGCTAGATACCTCAAAGGCGATGGGGCCGGATAACATTTCTCCATGGGTCCTGGGGAAGAGAGCAGAGGAGCTATGTGTACCACTAACAACAATTTTCAACACATCTATCGAATATCCATACCTGAGATATGGAAGACAGCAAATGTAGTCCCAATCTTTAAAAAGGAGACAGACACGAAACACTAAAATACAGACCAGTGTCATTGATATTGTAGTATGCAAGGTCATGGAGAAGATTATCAGGAGAAGGTGGTGGAGCACCTAGAAAGGAATAAGCTTATCAACGACAGCTAGCATGGTTTCAGGGATGGGAAACCTGCATCACAAACCTACTGAGTTCTATGACAGGGTGATGGAAGTAAGACAAAAGAGAGGGTGGGTAGATTGAATTTTCTTAGACTGTAAGAAGGCGTTGACACAGTTCCACACAAGAGATTAGTGCAAAAGATGGAGGACCAGGCAAGGATAACAGGGAAGGCACCTACAATGGATCAGGGAATATCTGTCAGGAAGACAAGCGAGTCATGGTATGGAGCGAGGTGTCAGAGTGGGCGCCTGTAATGAGCGGGGTGCCACAGGGATCAGTCCTAGGACCGGTGCTGTTTCTGGTATTTGTGAATGACATAACGGAATGAATAGACTCGAAGTGTCCCTGTTTGCAGATGACGTGAAGTTGATAGAAGAATTCAATCGGAAGAGGACCAGGCAGAACTACAGGGGGATCTGGACAGGCTGCAGGCCTGGTCCAGCAACTGGCTCCTGGAATTCAACCCCACCAAATGCAAAGTCATGAAAATTGGGGAAGGGCAAAGAAGACCACAGACGGAGTATAGTTTTGGGGCCAGAGCCTACAAACCTCACTCAAGGAAAGGATCTTGGGGTGAGTATAACACCGGGCACATCTCCTGAGGCGAATATCAACAAATAACTGCTGCAGCATACGGATGCCTGGCAAACCTAAGAACAGCATTCCGACATCTTAATAAGGGGTCATTCAGGACCTGTACACTGTGTATGTTAGGCCCATACTGGATTATGCAGTGCCAGTTTGGAACCCTCACCTAGCCAAGCATGTAAGGAAACTAGAGAAAGTGCAAAGGTTTGCAACAAGACTAGTCTTGGAGCTAAGGAGTATGTCCTACGAGGAGAGGTTACGAGAAATCGACCTGACGACACTGGAAGACAGGAGAGATAGAGGGATATGATAACGGCATATAAAATACTGAGAGGAATCGAAAGGTGGACAGAGACACAATGTTCCAGAGGTGGGACACAGCAACAAGGGGTCACAGTTGGAAGTTGAAGACTCAGATGAACCACAGGGATGTTAGGAAGTATTTCTTCAGTCACAGAGTTGTCAGGAAGTGGAATAGTCTGGAAGTGATGTAGTGGAGGCAGGATCCATACATAGCTTTAAGGAGAGGTATGATAAAGCTCATGGAGCGGTAGAGTGACCGAGATAGCGGCCAGTGAAGAGGCAGGGCCAGGAGCTATGACTCGACCCTGCAACTTACAACTAGGTGAGTACACATACACACACATGATAATTAACAGACTGTAATTCAGAATCAGATACCAACTTTCCTCTTAGCTCTATGGGTTCCTGAAAGGTAAAAGTGTGCAGAACTGTATTTCCACCTTTCTCACTTCACACACCTCTACTAGTTTTACCACATTTCTTGATCTAAAATCTGCATTTGATATTGCAAACAGAACGTTATACTACATGAACTAGCCAAAATTAATATTGGTTGTAGCGACTCTGCTGGATAATAGGTTACCTGTCAAACAGTGTATCCGCTGTCCTCTACCAAGGCTTTAGAAAGAGTCTAAAGAAATGTTTCTATGTACACCGAGAGAGGAGTTCTCAGTCCCATGCTATTTAATGTTCTGATTAATGCTCTCCTATATGCTCTACCTGCCTCACCTAAACATATAGCTATAGTATGCTGATGACATCATGATCCATACAACAGGGCATAAGAAGATGAGTACCATTCTTAATGAAGTTCAGGCAATTTGTAATCGACTAGGCCTCATAATATCTTCCCCTAAAACTAAGATATTAACAAGCAAACGACATCCCCCACCCATCTATTTGCGGGGTGAAAACATTAGCTACGTTAAAACTTACAGATATCTTGGTGTAGATGCACCTTTTTAAAAAATCCACTATACCACAACTAAATAAGAAATGCAAAGATAGGCTAAATGCTTCGAAGCTGTTGCTGGCTACAACATAAACTATGGTGCTAATGTGAGAATCGTGAGAATGATGTACATAGCCTATGTTAGGTCCTTAATTGATTATGCTGCCCCCATTTGATATTAGCTAGAGAAAGTTCTCTCCGACCTTTGGAGTTAATGAAAAATGAAGCCCCAGAATTATTCTTGGCTGTCCCAAATCTACAAGGTTCTTAATATGGGGAAAAGGCTTGGCATTTCTAGTATCAGTGATAGGAATATTGAGATTAACATTCTCGTATTAGAATGTTAAGAAATAAACCCAAACACTATCACAATGAACTTACTAAATGTCTAAACTAAATCCCAAAAGGGAATCTAAATGGATTGTGAAAACATCCAATACATTAAGTTTTATAACCTTCATTAACTTTCCTGTAGACAACAAGGGCATGTCACCCCTTCATGGAAGATGTTTCATTAATATCAAAATACCTGCAAGCAATTCCAAGAAGCTCATTGCAAATAACCCCTTCATTAAATCACTTGTTAAGCAACTGCTCAAGAAATTTTCACCTGGCTGGTGAAATAAGTTTCGGTTATATACATGATGGATCTAAACGGGAGTCTTCTGTTGGGCTGCATCTGCTCTTGTTGCCACCCCCTAGTTAAGAACGAAATAAATTTTTTGGGACTAGGCTAAATTAACAATCGTCTAACCAACGGGGTGTTGCAATCCTTAGCGCTAAGTAACTTATGACTGGGCTTGACTCTCATCATTACTGTTTCCCTTTTTCATTGAAGGCTCTTGACTCATAAAGGGCTCAACACATCTCATTGGATAAGCCAGTATAAATACCAAAAAATCGGACAAAGGAAAAGTACAATTGCTATGATCCCATCACATTGGATTACCCTTCAGGGTGGTTGATATTTAGCCAAGAAAGGTAAAAAGGGAGATGTGGGAATATAACTTTGGATATCTGTGTCTAGTAGGAGTTACCAAACACTGCAATACTCAAATTACTTCAAACCGGGCATCAGTACTAGAACTCAACCACTTAGTCCACGATACAAGAATTCCTTCAAACCTAATGATGAATGATCACGTGGGCCCAGATATAAACCTATAAAAATCTAACTCCCAATAAAAACTTATTGATAACTGCCATTTACCGGATGCCTCATACTAACATAACAAATTTTAACGATAAATTAAAGACACTAATAACCAACCAAATGAACAAGCACCACCTTCTTGTAGGGGAGACTTAGCTTGATCACAGATGACAGCCAGTAACGGGCCATCAACATGACAACACACTTCTCATACCAACTATTCAAACCACAGGCTGACTGACAAGTAAAAAACCATAATTGACCATTTTGGGCCAATGTAAGCCCCCAATAAGGGATAATTACAGACAGCACTACAGACCACTACCCCACCCCCTTTCCCTTAACAAACATTAATAAACCACCACTGATACAACAAAAATTTTTAGACTTCATGAGAGGCCCCCCCAGTAACCCTTCAGCAGAGGGTAGGGGTTTTGGTTGACTAGTTTTAGTTTGATATCTTTATTATGCACCCCATACCCATCCTGTGGGCGGTAGTCAAAAAAAATTCAGAAAATAAAGGGGCCAGGGACTGGACCTCAAGTTTGATGGTAGCAAGTTACAAGGTAATGAACTCAGATGGTCACCCCAAACATGACAGGGGGGGAAGGTATTTGCAGATTACAGAGGTATATATAGGGTCAGGGTGGCAAGTTTAAATGAACAAGGCAATGGTATTAATTCACTAGTTACCAAAATAATGAATCATGTGTAAATTTAAAACGTCTGTTATGTTTACTCATGAACAAATTATAAAACAATGATCAAATATTAGTCTACCCCAGCCACAACTGTAATGAGTTATTTTTCCCAAAATTTTTAAATTTTTGGTCACACACACATATACATATACATACACACATACATATATACATACACACATACACACAACACATGTACATACACACACACACACTGGTTTACAGCCTATGAATTCTCCAATGTCACTGGTATCGATGATTGCAGACATATTCTTAATAAATTACTTAGACTATAAAAAAACACCCATAAAATGAGACAGATTGGAACAAATGCTGGTTTTCCCATGGCTAACTAGCATACTAATCCATTGATAAGAAACATCAATGAAAGCAATATAGACGGGCCCAAAAAAAAATACTATTAAACACTATGCATCAATTCTCACAGCATTTTACTATTCAACGAAATTTACCGAAACAAGGGAAAAGATATAAAAACCTGGAAAACCTCTCGATTCTGGGCACAAACTGAAAAAAATAGGGATTGTCTTTTACAAACTAATGAAACACAACACAGCCTATTGATACGGGTAACCCAAATTAAATGACCTTCTCAACCATAGGATAAATCTTGCCAGTAAAAATTTCCCGTACCAATGCCGGGGAAGTGATTACCTAGATGGGAATTTCCCATCCTCCTTATATCTTGCACCTACAGAACCCACTGAAGTCTCCATGATAATCAAGTCACTTAAAAATAAATCAGGACATCTGTCTCAAGTTCCACCCTTAATATACAAACGAGCTGCTCATGTCCTTTCATAACCTATTTCTTTACTTTTTAACAAATCATTAGAATCTAGCACCTTCCCAACACTACTCAAAACAGCAAGGGTTACACCAACACACAAAGGGTGTTTAACCTGATGAGGTATGTGAGATGCGATGGACAGAAGTAAGGAAAGTCCGGGTGTGGTATACCTGGTAGGCGTGTCAGGAGACACGGACTAGCCAGGGTGTGTTATACCCTGTGAGCCTTATTGTGAAAAGTCAGTGTGAACCCGGTGTTAGTCGGTGGCACAACACAAGTTAATAGTATGTATTTGGTGTTGTGTGTCAAGACCCGGTGCAAAGGCTTCCCTAGAGACTGAGTTCGTGATACAGGGAGCGTGCCATGTGGCATAGAGTTGTCGTGTGACACAGTAGAGAAGGCGTGTCGGGTGACACCGGGGACGTGTCATGTGACAGAGAACGGGTGTCATGGGACCCCGTGAGAAGGCGTGCCATAATACTGAGATAAGGGTGTCTGAGGACACGGAGTGAATGTGTGTCATGACAAGGTGTGGTAGTGTCCTGCGTGACACAAAGATGGCAGCGACCTGACACTGGCACTGAGGATGTTTTACTTGTGATGTTTTATTACCTTTTAAAAGTTGTTATAAATGTGTATATTAAAGCTATATGTTTTTACACAGATTATATGTTATACAGATTATGTTTTTATATTAATAATAATATAATATAATAAATATTGGAAATCTGAGATTTTATTGTTATCCCGAACAGTCCCTTTATTACAAATGAATTTTTTTGTAATACCCCCTAACTGTAAGACAAATACAGTGGACCCCCGGTTTACGTACTGCTCCAAACTCGAACAATTATGTAAGTGTATTTTTGTAAGTGCTTTTGTAAGTGTATTTTTTGGGGTCTAAAAGGCCTAATCTAATTTACATTATTTCTTATAGGAAAAAATTCGTTCAGTAACGGCACTCGAACAGCATTCTGGAACGAATTATGGCCATTAACCGGGGGTCCACTGTACATGCTTAGAACTTGTTTAATATAATAAAATAATAATAATACAGTTGGTTAACTATCATTTATTTTTAAATAAGAAACAAATGTTTTACTTTAATTGCTGTTTTAGAACAAATTTAGTTTTAAATTACCAGCAATCTTAGTGTATTAAGAACAGGTACATAAAAAAAGTCCCATGTAAGCTCACCTTAACTTCGTAGGTTCTGAAGAATACATTTGCCTTAAAATATTGCAATGCTTCATCAATGACATCAAGGCCATCACCAGACATGAGAGGTGCAGGTCCTCTATATTTAGTTCTTATAGGAAGCATCGCCATATTGCCCACAGTCGAGCCAGGATGAACAAGGCTGCAGTGGTATGCCTGACAAATGAATACGTGTACTGTTATTAAATATATCCTGACTCAGAGATTGAGAATCGAGCCTTCACCACTCATACCTTTGATATACCTTTGATGAGTTTCGAGTTTCTCACTACTCTCGGAGCCTGGCCATGGGTCAAGCTCATAATGTAATATGACCCACAGGAGCTTGGCACTAAATGAAATATGTATCCCAGTTCAGAGGAACCTCCAGAAGCTCTCTATAGAGGAGCGGTGGCAATCTGGATGGAAGAGGGGGCTAGGGGTCTTGTATATTTTAATGGTAAAATACAGCCTCTCCTCACTTAGCGACGTACTCGTTTACCGATGACTCGAACATACGATGGGCTCTCTGACTAGTATCCATACTTAAATAATGCATATTAGAGCTGATTTCCTCTATTCTGTTTATTACAATATACAGTACACTACTGTATAAACATTTAAAAATATACTAAAAATGTTATAAATGGTGCAAAGGTGACATTAAACAATATCAAAGATGGTTGACACAAACCCACTACCATTATACTACGAATTTGTTTACCGACTTGGTATTAGGAACAGAACTGTCGTGAAGTGAGAAGAGGCTGTATACTGACAGGTATGCGAGTAAGATACAATAGAGGTTTATGGCATTTATTGAGAAGACATTTTGTCCACCAAGGACTTTATTAATCGATGCAGCTATAAAACAAGTGAGCATACTATATATACATATTATAGTAAATTACATCATGACATACATGTATGCAGTTTTGTTAAATAAAAAACATAAAAAAATGAAAAAAATTAGTTGTATCAATTCGGCCACCGTATCATCAACATGGGTTTAGTACTTTTAGTGATAATTTTTTAAAAATGAACAAGTAGCATAATTTATCTTAAGATTTATTTTATAGTATCTGGACTTACATTATATTTTTAATTTTCTTATGATTTACGTAAAGCTTTTGATACAGTTGACCATGATCTGTTACACTTAAAATTATCGCACTATGGTATAAGAGGACACTCCCTAAACTACCTAAAATCATACCTTAGCAACAGAAACCAATATGTGTACACAAATGGAGCTAGCTCTACCGCGCAAACTATTACCGTAGGTGTCCCACAGGGAAGTGTTCTTGGCCCACTACTCTTTCTCATTTACATTAACGACCTACCAAATGCATCTCAACTACTCAAACCCATACTTTTTGCAGATGACACTACATACGTTATCTCTCACCCAAGCCCAGACACACAAGCCAACACTGCAAATACTGAATTGCAGAAAATATCTACCTGGATGATGACCAACAAACTTACTCTCAATATTGATAAAACCTATTTTATCCAGTTTGGGACCAGAGCTACAAACACACCACTTAACATAATGATAAACGGGTCCCCTATCACAAAACTCACAGAGGGAAAATTTTTAGGAATCCATCTTGACAGTGGCCTCAAATTTCAGACACATATACAACAAATCTCCAAGAAAGTCTCAAAGACCGTCGGAATACTATCCAAGATACGGTACTATGTTCCACAACCAGCTCTCCTTACCCTATATCACTCACTCATTTACCCCTACCTCACCTATGGAATCTGCGCATGGGGCTCTACATCAATAACTCATCTCAGACCACTAATAACACAACAAAAGGCAGCAGTTAGAATGATAACAAATTCTCACTCCAGGCAACATACTCCACCAATATTCAAAAACCTAAACTTACTCACCATACAAGACATCCATACTTTTTACTGTGCCTATTACATACATAGAACACTCTATGCAAATATTAACCCACCACTCAAACTTCTCCTTACCAATTTTAACAGGACACATGACCATAACACTAAACACAAATCACTCCTCGATGTTCCCCGTGTCCATCTAACACTATGTAAAAACTCAATGCATATAAAAGGCACGAAAATTTGGAATTCATTACCTGTCATTGCCAAAGAAACCCTACCTGTACCCCAATTCAAAACGATGCTAAAAAACCACCTTCTCACCCAAAGCTAATTGCTCCATATCAAACATTCCCAGCAAAGTAGAATAATCACTTAACGTAAAAACCTGACTAATCAATTGAATGTAATGTATAAATGAATGAATGAATGAATGTAAAACCTGTTATGAATAATACATACTACTTAGCTAATTATTTCCACAACACTTACATTATAATGACCACGTAAACTAACTGCAATGCAATTAATTGTTTTAAATTGTTATCTCACTCAATTAGTTGCATTGCTACAATAAATTGCTACAATTAATTGATATGTTCAACTTATATTCAAACTTTATAACTTAGATATGCAACTTTACTTATTTTATAAATTATCAACCATAACTTTTTATTATTTTATTATTATTATTGCTTTAATTTGTTTAATCTGATTTAATTAATTTTATAATGAAGACAAAAGTACAAAACTATGTTTAAAAAATGTCATGTCTAAACTATGTTCAAATTTCATAGCTTAAATACTCACCTTTACTCATTGTAAACTATCTACAAAAATTCTTACAATGTATTTTTAAGTTAATTTTAAGTCTG
This sequence comes from Cherax destructor, assembly GCA_009830355.1. Classification (NCBI taxonomy): domain Eukaryota; kingdom Metazoa; phylum Arthropoda; class Malacostraca; order Decapoda; family Parastacidae; genus Cherax; species Cherax destructor. The sequence goes on from WNWK01005983.1 coordinate 104,444, forward strand.
CCTAAAATGCCCTGCATACTAGGGGCTTTTGGCATGTACACCTCATGTAATCTCAATAACCAAATGTAATTCTTTGTATCATGTCCAAATAAACTATTATTATTATTATTATAATACTCCACACACACACATTCATTAGCCTTGAATTACGGTGCTCCACTTACAGGATTAGTAGTACATAGATGGTAAACTTGATAGCACTTTATAGGAAAGTAGGTGCATACCATCTACTTTTATCATTATTCTAACCAGTTTTTGAATAATAAATATCGATATTATGAAGGGCATTATGCTTTCTTGTGAATATAATAATATTTAAATGAACCATAAGTCACAATACTGAACATTGGCTGGAACATTTCATAAATGACTCACATACTCAAAGAGGGAAATCATGACTACTATTAGTACTACTACTGACCTGCTTTTTCTCTTCTCTTCTCTGACCAGTCTTCTAGCCTTCTTCCCTCTCTTTCATAAAGTCGTGATTTAATAATGGTTCATAACAGACTAAAACGTAGTCAAGAATGCCATCTTACATGTATGACATGTATAAATGAGATGCACAATGGAAATAAATTATTTTGATGAACTGCAGGGATTTTTTTTTTTTTAACAAGAAGTCGGCCGTCTCCCACCGAGGCAGGGTGACCCAAAAAGAAAGAAAATCCCCAAAAAGAAAATACTTTCATCATCATTCAACACTTTCACCACACTCATACATAATCACTGTCTTTGCAGAGGCGCTCAGATACGACAGCTGAGAATAGTCCCTCCCAGCTGTCACTATCCCAGACCCCTCCTTTAAAGTGCAGGCATTGTACAGTGGTACCGGTTCGATGGTCCCAAACTCACCCTTTTATGTGTTTATTTTAAATGCTTTTGTAAGTGTAATTTTGGTCAAGGACTAGTCTATTTTCAACTTCTTAAGGAGATAAATTCGTTTGAATGGCATAACAGCATTCTGGAATGAAAAATAACGGTCCCTGTACTTCCATTTCCAGACTCAAGTCCAACTAAATCAATTAACTGGTTTCCTGAATCCCTTCACAAATGTTACCCTGCTCACACTCCAACAGATCGTCATGTCCCAAAAACCATTTGTCTCCATTCACTCCTATCTAACACGCTCACACATACTTGCTGGAAGTCCAAGCCCCTCGCCCACAAAACCTCCTTTACCCCCTCCCTCCAACCTTTTCCAGGGATATCCTGGTTAAATTATCATAACCTGCCACTTTTATATATCTACCTGTGACCAATTTCTAGTTTTCCTACCCTCTCAGCCCAGCCTGGCACCAGGCTCTCCTGTTGATTATTAAGTATCTAGGTACAGGTACACATAACTACAATTATCATGTAAATTACCTAAAAAAAGGGACGAATACAAATTTATAAATTAGTTAATGCTCTTTATTTAGAAATAGAAACAAAACATAATGACTTCAATGTAAATAAATCATCATAGAAGTGGTTGGGGTGAACTGGACCTGCCTAACATGGAGCAATAGGCTTTCTGCCTAGGCTGTTGCCTTTTAAGGCAGGTGAAATTGCCGACCTGAAGAATGTACAGAGAACCTTCATGGCACACATAAGTACCTTCATGGCACACACATTACTGGGAACAATTGATGTTCCCTACTTGTATTCCCTGGAAAGCAGGCGAGAAGGATACATGGTAACATACAACTGGAAAATCCTAGAGGAATTAGTACTAAATTTGCACATGAAAATTATTCCCTACAAAAGCAAAAGACTCGGCAGGTGGTGCAACATCCTCTCAATGAAAAGCAGGGGTACCACAAGCAGACTAAGAGACAACACAATAAGTGTCAGGGGCCCAAGACTATTCAATTGCCTCCCAGCATACATAAAGGGGATTACCAATAGACCCCTGGCTGTCTTCAAGAAGGCACTGGACAGGCACCTAAAATCACTACCTGATCAGCCGGGCCGTAGTTCGTACATCAGTTTGTGTGCAGCCAGCAGTAACAGCCTGGTTGATCAGGCCCTGATCTACTGCAGGCCTGGTCACAAACCGAGCTGTGGGGGCACTGACCCCAAAACCCTCTCCAGGTATACTTAACCTACCACCTGAATAACTCGCCGACGTCGGTAATTTGAAAACCTTGACTTTGCTAGATATCATTATTGGCCCATAAAAAAGATTATACACATTTAACCTAGCATAACCTAATAAAGTCAATGTTACTTATTTTCATTGGGGTTATTTAGTATGCATTTAGCACTAAAGATGGCAGTTATAATTACTTCTTGCTGTGATAATTGCAAAGTAACTGGGGGAGAGAATCAAAGGACCCCAATGGAAATAAGTTAGTTTGTCTGCCTTTTTTGAGTTATCAGATGTAATTTACACACGTTAAACTATGTATGATAACTGTATTTATGTGCACCGGATTAGATTTTGCCACCGAAGTGGCTAGTTTATTGTGCACCCCATATCCATCCTGTGGATGGTAGCGCAAGAGCATATGGATACACAAAAAGCCTAGGCACTAGGCCCCAAAAGGGTTAACAATTGTACATTTGGATTTATATCTACATTTCACTTATCTGTTACAAGCAAATTTAGGAAATTTGCTTAGTATAACTGGTATCTTATTTTCATTACTAAGATATCTTGACATGTCACATAGGTTATTATACTGTCTATCTCTATATTCCTCAATAAGTGAACAATTAAGCACATAGTGTTCATGACAGTGACCATATGCCTGATCACATAATTTGCATTTAGTTTGATCATCATCTGTGTCTCCCAAACTGCCAGAAGTACTTGTAGCCAAGCCTAAGCCTGGCCACTACAACACAAGCAGGTATAACAGGAAGGGCACTGGAATGGAACAGGGAATACCTCAAAGAGAGGCAACAACGGGTCATGGTGCGTGGTGAGGTATCACAGTGGGCGCCTGTGACGAGTGGTGTACCGCAGGGGTCAGTCCTAGGACCAGTGTTATTCCTGGTATATGTAAATGACATGACGGACGGGATAGACTCAGAAGTGTCTCTATTCGCGGATGATGTGAAAATAATGAGGAGAATCACATCGGAAGAGGACCAGGCAGGGCTGCAAACAGACCTGGACAAGCTCGACATCTGGTCAAGCAGTTGGCTTCTCGAATTCAATCCCTCCAAATGCAAAGTCATGAGGATCGGAGAAGGGCAAAGAAGACCGCTGACAGAGTACAAGCTAGGCGGACAAAGGCTACAAACCTCGGCAAAGGAGAAAGACCTTGGAGTGAGTATAACGCCTAGCACGTCTCCGGAGGCACACATCAACCAGATAACTGCGGCAGCATATGGGCGTCTGGCAAACCTTAGATTAGCGTTCCGTTACCTTAACAAGGATTCGTTCAAGACACTGTATACCGTGTACGTCAGGCCCATACTAGAATATGCAGCACCAGTCTGGAACCCACACCTGGTCAAGCACGTAAGGAAACTAGAGAAAGTGCAAAGGTTTGCGACAAGGTTAGTTCCACAACTCAGGGGTCTGTCTTATGAAGAAAGGTTGAGGGAAATAGGACTAACAACACTGGAGGAAAGAAGGGTCAGAGGAGACATGATAACGACATACAAAATACTGCGGGGAATTGACAAGGTAGATAGTGACAGGTTGTTTCAGAGAGGGAACACAGAAACAAGGGGACACAACTGGAAGCTGAAGACTCAGATGAGTCAAAGGGATGTCAGGAAACATTTCTTCAGCCACAGAGTAGTCAGGAAGTGGAATGGACTAGAGAAAGATATAGTGGAGGCAGGAACCATACATAGTTTTAAGACAAGGTATGATAAAGCTCATGGAGCAGGGAGAGCAGAGACCCAGTAGCAGACAGCAAAGAGGCGGGGCCAGGAGCTGAGTCTCGACCCCTGCAACCACAATTAGGTGAGTACCAGTCAGTACTTGTAGCCAAGCCTAAGCCTGGCCACTACAACATCAGTCAGTACTTGTAGCCAAGCCTAAGCCTGGCCACTACAACATCAGTCAGTACTTGTAGCCAAGCCTAAGCCTGGCCACTACAACATCAGTCAGTACTTGTAGCCAAGCCTAAGCCTGGCCACTACAACATCAGTCAGTACTTGTAGCCAAGCCTAAGCCTGGCCACTACAACATCAGTCAGTACTTGTAGCCAAGCCTAAGCCTGGCCACTACAACATCAGTCAGTACATGTAGCCAAGCCTAAGCCTGGCCACTACAACATCAGTCAGTACTTGTAGCCAAGCCTAAGCCTGGCCACTACAACATCAGTCAGTACTTGTAGCCAAGCCTAAGCCTGGCCACTACAACATCAGTCAGTACTTGTAGCCAAGCCTAAGCCTGGCCACTACAACATCAGTCAGTACTTGTAGCCAAGCCTAAGCCTGGCCACTACAACATCAGTCAGTACTTGTAGCCAAACCTAAGCCTGGCCACTACAACATCAGTCAGTACTTGTAGCCAAGCCTAAGCCTACCCACTACAACATCAGTCAGTACTTGTAGCCAAGCCTAAGCCTGGCCACTACAACATCACTCAGTACTTGTAGCCAAGCCTAAGCCTGGCCACTACAACATCACTCAGTACTTGTAGCCAAGCCTAAGCCTGGCCACTACAACACCAGTCAGTACTTGTAGCCAAGCCTAAGCCTGGCCACTACAACACCAGTCAGTACTTGTAGACAAGCCTAAGCCTGGCCACTACAACATCAGTCAGTACTTGTAGACAAGCCTAAGCCTGGCCACTACAACATCAGTCAGTACTTGTAGCCAAGCCTAAGCCTGGCCACTACAACATCAGTCAGTACTTCTAGACAAGCCTAAGCCTGGCCACTACAACATCAGTCAGTACTTGTAGCCAAGCCTAAGCCTGGCCACTACAACATCAGTCAGTACTTGTAGCCAAGCCTAAGCCTGGCCACTACAACATCAGTCAGTACTTGTAGCCAAGCCTAAGCCTGGCCACTACAACATCAGTCAGTACTTGTAGCCAAGACTAAGCCTGGCCACTACAACATCAGTCAGTACTTCTAGACAAGCCTAAGCCTGGCCACTACAACATCAGTCAGTACTTGTAGCCAAGCCTAAGCCTGGCCACTACAACATCAGTCAGTACTTGTAGCCAAGACTAAGCCTGGCCACTACAACATCAGTCAGTACTTCTAGACAAGCCTAAGCCTGGCCACTACAACATCAGTCAGTACTTGTAGCCAAGACTAAGCCTGGCCACTACAACATCAGTCAGTACTTGTAGCCAAGCCTAAGCCTGGCCACTACAACATCAGTCAGTACTTGTTGCCAAGCCTAAGCCTGGCCACTACAACATCAGTCAGTACTTGTAACCAAGACTAAGCCTGGCCACTACAACATCAGTCAGTACTTGTAACCAAGACTAAGCCTGGCCACTACAACATCAGTCAGTACTTGTAGCCAAGCCTAAGCCTGGCCACTACAACATCAGTCAGTACTTGTTGCCAAGCCTAAGCCTGGCCACTACATCAGTCAGTACTTGTAACCAAGACTAAGCCTGGCCACTACAACATCAGTCAGTACTTGTAACCAAGCCTAAGCCTGGCCACTACAACATCAGTCAGTCTGTTCACATTGCAAGTTGCTCCATAAACATACTTATCTACATTCATGTTATCATAGTGGGTTATAGATCTACTTAGGCTTCTAACTTCATTCCTATAACAATCATTTTTATTATTTACTTCTCTCCTAATATTATTCCTAATGCAAGACACAGATATACCAAAGTTATATTCTACATTCTCCTTATGGGTGCTCTTCTTGGCTAACATATCAACTTTATCATGAAGGAGTAATCCAATGTGTGATGGGATCCATAGCAATTGTACATTAATTCCTTTGTCCCGGATTTTTGAGTATCTATACCTGGCTTCTCCAATGAGCATGCTGTTAGAGTCATTATATGAGTCAAGAGTCTTCAGTGATGACAGAGTCAGTAATGATGCACCGGAACCTAAATAGTTACTAATTTCACTAAAACAAAACTACTAAACGTGAGTCATTTTAAAGATTACTTAGAAATTAGCTCAACCACACAACATATATTACTAGAAATAACCTTGATAGTAAAAAAACATGGTATACAACACATATCTATGACTAGAAATAGCATCCAGAGGGTATTTTACCGGCATTATGGAGAAATATTAGGAAGCAGGAGCCACCGCCCCTCACACTCTGCTATCACTGTTTACATCACCTGCTCCTCCACTCAACCTCATAATATATTAATTAAATAAGTAAGTTTATTCGAGTACAGATACACATAAATACTGTTACATAAATTATCATATATGACAGCATATGTGTAATTATCTAGGATAACCCAAAAAAGTCAAAGTGACTTATTTCCATTGGGGTTTTTGGACTTTCCACTGGAGTCCGGATATGTAAGTAAGTTTATTTAGGTAAAGTTACTCATAATACAATTATCATACATAGTTTAACATGTGTGTAAATTACCTAGGATAACCCCCAAAAATGTCAAAGTGAATTATTTCCATTGGTGTCCTTGAATTTTCACCACTTAGCCTACATATATACATGTATCTATTTATAGTTATATACTAAAAAAAATGCCCAGGAAAACCACTGTACTTAAGAGACAATTGAAATTAGCGTTGCATTATATACATTTTTTTGCTACCTGGAAAACTAAATCAATTTAGTATTACACTCATTAAGCGTCTATATTTCCCTATCTATAATTATACTAAAAATAAACAAAACAAATATTTTGTAATAAATTAAAAGCTGAAATTAGAATTCGATTGCACGGTTTTTTGATGCCTAAAAAATAAAATTAATCCCATATTTAAAGGCAGGAAGCTTCTATATATCCATATATCCTATTCTAATCGCACTAAAAGATAATAGGAACAAAAAGTAACTGCTGCTATAACACGAAATTTTTAAATTATTTTATGTAATGTTGGTGTAGGCTAGTCCCCCCTCCCAAGGGTGGCACCAGTGTACACCTGACTGGTGGTGGTGAGAGTTGAGCTCTATCTCGTGGTTCTGTACACTCTACAGGTATGTGTATATGCACTAAGGAGTGTGTTTGTATACCCAGAGGTGTGTTTGTATACCCAGAGGTGTGTTTATACACCCAGGTGTGTTTATACACCCAGGTGTGTTTATACACCCAGGTGTGTTTATACACCCAGGTGTGTTTATACACCCAGGTGTGTTTATACACCCAGGTGTGTTTATACACCCAGGTGTGTTTATACACCCAGGTGTGTTTATACACCCAGGTGTGTATACACCCAGGTGTGTTTATACACCCAGGTGTGTTTATACACCCAGGTGTGTTTATACACCCAGGTGTGTTTATACACCCAGGTGTGTTTATACGCCCAGGTGTGTTTATACCTCCAGGTGTGTTTATACGCCCAGGTGTGTTTATACGCCCAGGTGTGTTTATACGCCCAGGTGTGTTTATACCCCCAGGTGTGTTTATACTCCCAGGTGTGTTTATACGCCCAGGTGTGTTTATACGCCCAGGTGTGTTTATACGCCCAGGTGTGTTTATACACCCAGGTGTGTTTATACCCCAGGTGGTTTATACCCCAGGTGGTTTATACACCCAGGTGTGTTTATACGCCCAGGTGGTTTATACACCCAGGTGTGTTTATACCCCAGGTGTGTTTATACACCCAGGTGTGTTTATACACCCAGGTGTTTATA
>WNWK01005984.1:6764-112154 GCA_009830355.1 Cherax destructor
AACTCCAAAACTTGAATCTGTTTTATCATTTCTTGTAAATCCCTAAATAGATATACTATAGCATACTACAATAGCACACAAAATTCACCACTAGTTCACTCCAGTCTTTCATTTATGTTTTATTGGATGTCTCGCGCCCTACCTTTCAATATCTTTAACATTTTCTCTTCTCACATTTTCTTGATGCCCCTAATATTTCCCCAGGATTTTTTGTACATCCAAACACTAGCATACTACTCCACCTTCTCCCTCCTCCTCCTCCACACATCAACAACTCTTCAATAAATGTAAGTGACATGTTATTGTACAATATTTGCATGTGTATTTATGTATTCTTTATTCAATTATTTATTATTTAATGTCCAAAAGTTCTAAAAATATTTTATTTAACTACTTTTGGAAGTCTTGGACGGATTAAATTTATTTCCATTATTTCTTATGGGGAAAATTGATTCGTGTTACGATTGTTTCGTCTTAAGATATGCCCTCTCTGACGGATTAATATCGTAAGTCGAGGTACCACTGTACTTAGAAAAGGGTAAAGAGTTTTACTGCATTTATGGATTTGGAAAAACTGTGTGATATGGTGGCTAGGGGATCTACAGTATGTGGAAAATGTTGTAAATGTATGGGAATAGGAGATAAGTTGCAAAAAGCAGTTTAAGAGTTTTTATGTGAATGGTAAGTCTCAGATTAGGGTATGTATGAAAGAGGGGGGACTATTTCCCAGTGAAAGTAGGACTAAGACAGGGATACACAATGTCATGATGGTTGTTTATTATATAGATAGAGTTGTAAAAAAATGAACACTAGGGTGTTGGTGAGAGGTGTAATATTAAAAGATATTGGATCTTTGCCAATAAGAAATGTACTCAAGTAGAAAAACCCTCAAAACCAGTCACATGTATGTTACAAGTATCTGTCCAACTTTCAGACTCCAGGCACTGAACTTTCCAACTCCAAAACTTGAATCTGCTTTATCAGTTTCTGTAAATCCCTAAATAGATATTACCATGCTTGTACTACAATAGCACACAAAATCTCATACCACTCTCATTCACTCCAGTCTTTCATTTGTATATGCTTATTGGATGTTCGGCGCCCTACCTTTCAATATCTTTAACATTTTCCTTCTCACATTTTCTTTGATGCCCCTAATATTTTCCCCAGATTTGTACATCATGATCACACACATTTTCTACATGATCAAACACTCTCACTGACCCCTCTTCTGTTTTTAAACTAAAATTTTATAATCCTGTAAAACTGTAAGCAAACTATTGTAAATTATCCTGGAGTTTGAATGCTCATTCACTGCATTATTTACATTTGAATTAGTGACAGAGGGATTTTATCTTCCTGATTTTACCACTAGAGGAAGATGCCCACACACTATGGTATAAAAGTTCAGAATAAAATTGGGAAATGGAAGACCAAAATGCAGTAGAACCTTAAATTAATGAACCCCCCATTTAATGGATTTTGGAAACTATGGACAAAGAAATTGCCTGGACAAATGTTAAATCATCGGACAAATTGGAAAAAGGCCTTAGATTCCGAGATTTGTCCATAATGATACTCTCTGGTAGTCTTCTGAATCAATGGACCAAGTCCAATGATTCTGACATTTGTCAAGTACAGGTAAAGTGTTCTTGTCCAGAACCTGTCTGTTTTCATTGTTCACACAGCCATGGACTGCCCGCATCAGTTTGTGCTCGCTTATGGATATATACTATACCTATCATCCAGTCTCCAATTTTTACTGGATTTACAGTGTTTTATGTGACTATGAACATGCTAAGTGCAGTTAGCAATGACTTCTAAAGCAAGTGGGGGTGCTAAGAGGAAATGTATGAATCTCAGTGTTAAGTAGAAACTTTAACTAATAAGGAAGGTTGAATCTGGCATCTCAGTGGCACAGGTATGTGAGTAATATGGTGTTAAGAAACAATGTATGATGTCCATAGAATCAAGGTTACTGTAGATGCTAGCCATCTACTTCTCAGCTACTTTCAATTTCACTAGTGGTGACTCGGAATAAAAGTTATTCTGAGTCATCACTGTTGATCATGGCACTTTACACCTTGTTTTTCCACCACAAGAGGTAAGTAAAATTACTGTAAAATTAGTATACTGCCCTGTACTGTTTTACAGGTTGCAGAATTTTTAGTGTCTGTTAGTCTTGTGAATCAGTGGACCAAGTCTGCTGATTCAGTACTTTGACCATCTGTTACGATCATGAAAAATAAATGTCATAATTTGGAATCTACGAACAATCGGCAATAATGTATACTACATCCCTCCCCTGTTAGCCTTATAATCCAAAGGTTCACTGTACATGACTAGAAATGAGTTGGGTGCAGTCATTCACTAATGCTGTATATGGGTAATGAGGACTAAACTAGAATAGACAAGGGTCGAAGATTTCATGTTATAGAGGGGGGAGTAAAGAAGGTTTTGAGTTCTAGGGGGTTTGTCCATCCAACAGACCTGTGTCAGTGTGTTAGATTAGAGTGAGTGGATTTTTATGATTAGACGGACTGGAGTGTGAGCAAGGTAACATTTATGATGGGATTCAGTTAAACTGGTTAGCCAGACTGTGTCCTTAAGGTGGGAAGTACAGGTCCTACACTAAAGGACAGGTGGGGATGTTGCAGTTTAGAGGGGTCATCTGAACTATGTCAGCATGCTAATGGCAGGACAATGATTGAGTGGCAGTGAAAGTGCTTTCTTCTTGTTGGATCATCCTACCTCATTGGGAGATGGCCTGTGTTACAAAAAGTTTGTCCAAAAGTAATTTGCTTATCTTGTCCACAGAGAAATGATATAGCCATGGCAATTACCAAGTATGATCAGTTTGACTTCTTGATTGATATTGTTCCAAGAGATGAGCTAAAACCTACCAAGAGTCGGGATGATGCCAACCGAGCTGGAGTTCCCACAGACCAGGTAATTATTCACATGGCCATCCATGGAAATGTTCTCTTAAAATAAATCGGTGTAATTCTAATAATTCTAGGTACAGTCAAACCTCGGTTTTTGTATGCCCTAGTTTTCGTACGATTCGGTTTTCGATGACTTTTTTCTTTGAAATTTTGTCCCAGTTTTTGTACATCCGCTTGGTTTTCATACAGTTGAAAATGGTCCGTACCAAACTCGTCCGCCTGCCTGCGTGACTCGGCCACTCATTTCCCAGAATCGAGCGCCCACACAAAGCATCCCATTTTGTTCGTGACTCAGTCTGCCTTTGTTTCTCGAGTGAGCATCACCCCACGCGTTCATCCGAAACATTTCGTAATAATCCATTGTTTTTTGTGCTTGTTTATTGAGTGCGACTGCTAAATAAGCCACCATGGGGCCAAAGACACCAGAAACAGACACCTCTGGACAGATTTTTTGTGCGACAGGGGTCCAGTGACTCAAGCTGGTCCTAGTGCCAGTAAAAGACAGAAGGGAAGTAACCCCGGATAGGGCCTTGATACCTGAATTCCTTATGGATGGGGATTCCACTTCCAAACAATAACCTCTTCTCCTCCCTCTCCCCTCCTCGCCGTCTTCGATGCGCCAACAAGAGTCTTCAATAAAGGTAAAAGTTATGTTAAATGTTCATTTATCCATTTCATTAGTCATTTATATTTATTTCTCATTGTTTTCTGTATGTAAAACTATAGTTATTCTCTATAAAATGTATTTTTGTTAATATTTTTGGGTGTCTGGAACAGATTAATTGGATTTACATTACGTGTATTTCTTGTGGGAAATATTGCTTCAGTTTTCGTGTGATTCGGTTTTCGTCAGACTTTTTCGAACGGATTAATCATGAAAACCGAGGTTCCACTGTAGTAGGTTGGTAGACAGCATCCACCAAGGGAGGTACTACCATCCTGCCAGGTGAGTGTGAAATGGAAGCCTGTACAGTAATTGTGATGGTAGGTTTCCTGATGTCTCTTTTCTGTCTCATAAACATGCAAGGTTTTAGATACGTCTTGCTGCTTCTACTTACACTTAGGTCACACTACGCATGCATGTACAAGCATATACAGTGGTCCCTCGGTTTTCGCCGAAAATTTGTTCCAGAATGCTGCTCAAGTGCCATTACTGAACGAATTTACTTCCTTAAGATATAATGTCACGTAGGTTAGTCTATTTCAGACCCCCAAAAATACACTTGCAACAGCACTTACGAAAATACACTTACATAAATGTTCGAGTTTGGAGATGCACGAAAACCGAGGGACCACTGTATATACACACCCCTCTGGGTTTTCTTCTATTTTCTTACTAGTTCTTGTTTATTTCCTCTTATCTCTATGGGGAAGTGGAACAGAATTCTTCCTCCATGAGCTATTCATGTCGTAAGAGGCGACTAAAATGCTGGAAGCAAGGGGCTAGTAACCCCTTCTCCTGTATACATTACTAAATTTAAAAAGAGAAACTTTTGTTTTTCTTTTTATATCACCCTGCCTCGGTGGGATATAGCCAGTTTGTTAAAAAAAAAAAATCTAATAATCCCTAGTTTAATTATGTCTTTTTACATTATACGTATATTGTATAAAAGGATGTTACCATGGTATTAAGCTCCTTACTTGACTCGAGCTTACATTGGTAAACTTAAATATATGTGGAAAAGGCAGAAATTATTTAATTTAGGGGTTACTTAGATTATCTTTTACTGTAACAATTTAGCTCTTGTAGTGTTGACTTGCTTGCAGTGATTTAGTGGGCTGTCACTAATTTTTGATCACACTGCATGTTTGTATTCCACTTTAGCTAATGTGTTTTCCAAAAAAATTTGCTTTTTTTTTATGGCACAGATGTGAAGATGTGTCATGTCATCCACCAATGCCAGTTTTAGATTTCTTAAACATTGGTTTGTCATTGAACATGAATATTAAGATAAAAATCTCTTCAAGAAGAGTGCCTTAATGGAAGCAGAGAGTTTTTAAGCAATGAAATTAAAGCTACTCTTCTTTTCCCCTGTATCAAACTTGATTATTTCTCATTTAACACTTACTCGTGTTTTATAAAGATACATATAGTATAAGGAAAAACTCGACCCCTTAAAATATATGATATGTACTATGCAAATATTTGGAGGTAATGTGCAACATATTTTTTCAGGGAACATTTTGTATACAGTATCTCCTCACTTAATGACGTACTCGTTTAACAACCATTCGAATTTATGACCATCTCTCTGACCAGTGTGCATACCTTAGTAATGTACAGTGGACCCTCGGTTAACGAATACCCCGGAAATCGTGCAATTATGTAATGATGTAAAGAGAGTAGTAAGGGAGAAAAAGTTAGCATATGAGAGGTTTTTACAAAGTAGAAGTGATGCAAGGAGGGAAGAGTATATGGAGAGAAAAAGAGAGGTTAAAAGAGTGGTGAAGCAATGTAAAAAGAGAGCAGATGAGAGAGTGGGTGAGATGTTATCAGCAAATTTTGTTGAAAATAAGAAAAAGTTTTGGAATGAGATTAATAAGTTGAGGAAGCCTAGAGAACAAATGGATTTGACAGTTAAAAATAGGAGAGGAGAGTTATTAAATGGAGAGTTAGAGGTATCGGGAAGATGGAGAGAATATTTTGAGGATTTGTTAAATGTTGATGAAGACAGGGAAGCTGTGATTTCGTGTGTAGGGCAAGGAGGAATAACATCTTGTAGGAGTGTGGAAGAGCCAGTTGTGGGTGTAGGGAAGTTCGTGAGGCAGTGGGTAGAATGAAAGGGGTAAGGCAGCTGGGATTGATGGGATAAAGATAGAAATGTTAAAAGCAGGTGGGGATATAATTTTGGAGTGGTTGGTGCTATTATTTAATAAATGTATGGAAGAGGGTAAGGTACCTAGGGATTGGCAGAGAGCGTGTATTGTTCCTTTGTATAAAGGCAAAGGGGACAAAAGAGAGTGCAAAAATTATAGGGGAATAAGTCTGTTGAGTGTACCTGGTAAAGTGTATGGTAGAGTTATTATTGAAAGAATTAAGAGTAAAACAGAAAGCAGGATAGCAGATGAACAAGGGGCTTTAGGAAAGGTAGGGGTGTGTAGACCAAGTGTTTACAGTGAAACATATAGGTGAACAGTATTTGGATAAGGGTAAAGATGTTTTTGTGGCATTTATGGATTTGGAAAAGGCGTATGATAGGGTAGATAGGGGGCAATGTGGCAGATGTTGCAGGTGTATGGAATAGGAGGAAGGTTACTGAAAGCAGTGAAGAGTTTTTATGAGGATAGTGAGGCTCAGGTTAGAGTGTGTAGGAGGGAAGGGACTATTTCCCAGTAAAAGTGGGCCTTAGACAAGGATGTGTGATGTCACCGTGGTTGTTCAATATATTTATAGATGGGGTTGTAAGAGAAGTGAATGCGAGGTCTTGGCAAGAGGTGTTGGGCTAAAAGATAAAGAAGCAAATACAAAGTGGAGTTGTCACAGTTGCTTTTTGCTGATGACACTGTGCTTTGGGAGATTCTGAAGAGAAGCTGCAGAGGTTGGTGGATGAATTTGGTAGGGTGTGTAAAAGAAGAAAATTGAAAGTGAATATAGGAAAGAGTAAGGTGATGAGGATAACAAAAAGAATAGGTGACGAAAGATTGGATATCAGATTGGAGGGAGAGATATGGAGGAGGTGAATGTATTCAGATATTTGGGAGTGGACATGTCGGCGGATGGGTCTATGAAGGATGAGGTGAATCATAGAATTGATGAGGGGAAAAGGGTGAGTGGAGCACTTCGGAGTCTGTGGAGACAAAGAACCTTGTCCATGGAAGTAAAGAGGGAATGTATGAGAGTATAGTTATACCAACGCTCTTATATGGGTGTGAAGCATGGGTGATGAATGTTGCAACGAGGAGAAGGCTGGAGGCAGTGGAGATGTCATGTCTGAGGTCAATGTGTGGTGTGAATATAATGCAGAGAATTCGGAGTTTGGAAATTAGGAGGAGGTGCGGGATTACCAAAACGATTGTTCAGAGAGCTGAGGAGGGTTGTTGAGGTGGTTTGGACATGTAGAGAGAATGGAGCGAGACAGAGTGACTTCGAGTGTATAAATCTGTAGTGGAGGGAAGGCGGGGTAGGGGTCGGCCTAGGAAAGGTTGGAGGAGGGTAAAGGAAGTTTTGTGTGCGAGGGCTTGGACTTCCAGCAAGCATGTGTGAGCGTATTTGATAGGAGTGAATGGAGGCATATGGTTTTAATACTTGACGTGCTGTTGGAGTGTGAGCAAAGTAACATTTATGAAGGATTCAGGAAACCGGCAGGCCGGACTTGAGTTCTGGAGATGGGAAGTACAGTGCCGGCACTCTGAAGGAGGGGTGTTAATGTTGCAGTTTTATAACTGTAGTGTAAAGCACCCTTCTGGCAAGACAGTGATGGAGTGAATGATGATGAAAGTTTTTCTTTTTCGGGCCACCCTGCCTTGGTGGGAATCGGCCGATGTGTTAATAAAAAAAAAAATAATAATTTTGTAAGTTCTTGTGGAAGTGTATTTTTGGGGGTCTGAAATAGACTAACCTACGTGAAATTTTTCCTTAAGGGAGTAAATTCGTTCGGTAATGGCACTTAAGCAGACTTCAGGAGTGAAGTTTTTACGAAACTCGGGGGTCCACTGTATATTAGAGCTGATTTTCTCCATTCTGTATATTACAATACAGTGGACCCCCGCCATTCGAACACTCCAAAACTCACCCTCATTTCAGAATGCTGTTCAAGTGCTGTTACCAAACAAATTTATTCCCATAAGGAATGATGTAAATTAGAGTAGTCCATGTCAGACCCCCAAAAATACACTTATAAAAGCATTTAAAAAATACACTTACATAAAAGGGTTAGTTTTGGAGTGTTCGAATGGTGGGAGTCCACTGTATAGTATACTACATTACTGTATAAACATTTAAAAATATACTAAAAATGTTATAATGGTGCAAAGGTGACATTAAAACAATATCTAAAGTTGGGTGACACAAGCCCACTACCAATATGGTATGCTCCTCGCTCAACGACCAATTCGTTTACAGACCTACTCTTAGGAATGGAACTCCATTGTTAAGTGAGGAGAGACTGTACTGTATTTTAAGTGAGGACAGTAATGCATTGATAGCCTCTTTTGTGCAGTTTATCTTAAAGGGTGCATACAGTGACTGCTATAACTTTTGATTTTTAAAAGAAAAAGGCACATTACCATGACTGGAACAGTACAACAAATAACCCGCACATAGCAACCTCTTCTCCTTTCCTATTTTTTCCTTTTTCTTTGTTTTCCTCTCGTCTGCCTAAGAGTGTTCTGTCCTGGTTTTTTTCCCCCTGTTTTGGGTCCTACCCCTTGTGGGCCCTTGGCTCTTGTTCTTAGACTGATCCCACTTCTGCTATTACTCTCCCTTCTTTCTACTACCTCTGTTTTTTCTACTACTTCTTCCACTACCAACTTCTTTTTATACCTCTATTGGTCCCATCCTTGTCCTTTTCCCTTGCTTATATATACTGGCCTCCTCACTCTCTTGTGTTAGTGTAACTTTGTAAATGGTCCAAGTAGAACCATAACATCATCGTAAGCTTCTCTCTTCTATGTGCAGGTTATTTGTGTATTAATACATTTCATATTAATACAATCTCTCACATCATTACACTTACCTTTGATATACCTTTGAAGAGTTTCGAGAGTTTCTCTACTCTCTAAGCCTGGCCATGGGCCAGGCTCGTCTGGTGCTTGCCTGGTCAACCAGGCTGTTGTTGCTGGAGGCCCGCTGCCCCACATATCCGTCACAGCCTGGTTGATCTGGCATCTGGTGAAGATACTTGTCTAGTTTCCTCTTGAAGGCTTCTACACTTGTTCCAGCCGTGTTTCAGATATCTTCTGGTAAGATGTTGAATAGTCTGGGACCCCGGATGTTGATACAGTGCTTCCTTATTGTCCCCACCTCACCCCTGCTCCTCACTGGGTTTATTTTACACTTCCTCCCATATCTCTCACTGCAGTATGTTATGGCAGTGTGCAGATTTGGGACCAGGCCCTCGAGTAATTTCCAGGTGTATATTATCATGTATCTCTCTCTCCTCCGCTCCAATGAGTATATGTTCAAGACTTGAAGGCATTCCCAATAATTTAGATGTTTCACTGGCTCAATGTGAGCCATAAACGATCTCTGTATTTGTTCCAGTTCTGATATTTCTCCTGCTTTAAACAGGGCCATCAGCAATATTCTAAGTGAGAGAGCACTAGCAATTTGAAGAGTGCCACCATCAGCATTATTTCCCTTGTTTTGAAAGTTCTCAATACCCACCCAGTCATCTTCCTGGCTGTTGTGATCTTTGTCTTGTTATGGTCTTTAAAAGAAAGATCAGCTGACATAACTATTCCCAACTCCTTTATGTGTTCCTTTCATTCTGTTTGGTGACCCTCTTGAGTTTTTAAGTAACTTTTTCTCTTCAGTATCTTGTGAATTTCTTATTGAATTATGAAAGTGCTAAGGTGCTAGGGATAAGTCATCTCATATTTTTTCATGAGGTCCATTTGTGTTAGGTTTGCAGGTGACATTCTTATTACATTTCACCATGGGTTTGAGTAATGCTAACCAAGTTTCTCAACAGCATTATTTCCAGATTGCACAACATTACCAGGCAGTGCTACAGCAGTCCACAGCAAACAACAGTAATAACTCGCAGAACTCTGTACAACAGACTTCTGTACAGCCCCAGACCATCCAGATTGTTCAAACAGGAGGGCAAGCTTCAACAGTTCAGGTGAGCTTTACCTTTGGTATATTTACTCTGATAGTTCAGCCTCATTGCCTATAACAGCATTGCTATATTCTGTTTTCCATTGTTGTTTTTATTCCTTGGTTATACCTCTTGATTGTAATATCTTTCTGAGGTTACTAAATACAGTTCTTCACTTCATATAAGAAAACAGCTAAAGTTGATATTGTAATGGCATATCTCATATTTGGGCATACATGTGTGGTCTGTGGTTGCATGTTTGCTTGCATGTATGACACTGCACAATAAATTGGACCATATGGCAAAATATATATAAAGTATTAAAGCTAAGCTCTTCAACAGATGCCATAGAGATCATAATAAGACCAACTTTTGTAAGAGAAGATAACCCTTGTCCTTTAAATTTGTTATTAAAAAAAAATTAATTTGCCTGTGTTTATTGCACTCTTTTTATCTGTTTGCTATCTTCCTAAAGTAAACCGTAAATCTACCTATACTGTACATTGAATGATATCTGGGTGGTCCAACCACGCCTCTTGTAGCCAGTTAGCTTATTTTCTGCTGCGTGTGGATCATAGATCAACAAAGAACACAATCTTCTGTAAGCAGGGACCACCTGTACATTGTATAGCCCAATATGAAAATACAGTAAAAACCTCTCATTTATGTATTTTGGCAATTTTGGACAAACAGTTGGCTGTACAAACAAATATTGGACAAAATGAACAAGATTCTGCAATTCTGAACTTTGTCCATAACAGTAGTGTCCAGTTGTCTTTCTGAAGTATCGGACCAAACCCGATGACTGACGCTTCTCTGGTACTGGCCAGAGTGGACACATCAAGGACCTTTGTTTTCATTGTTCATTGAACTGTAGGCCACCTGTTCCAGTTTGTGCTCATGCATACACTGTTCATTCAGTCTCTAATTATCCCTGGATTTAGAGCATTTTTGTGACTTTATTAACATATTAAATAACATAAAATTAAAAATGGCTTCTAGAGCAAGTGGTGGTGCCAAGAAAAAATGTGTGGTTCTCAGTGTTAAGAAGAAATTTGAACTAATGAAGGTTTGGCATCTCAGTGGCATGGTATATGTGAGGAACATGGTGTTAAGACACAGTGTCTGATATCCATAGAAGCAAGGACAAATTTACAGTCTCTGCTCATAAGTTTATTGTAGATGATAGAGGAGATTTACAGCTCCTCTTACTCAGAATAAAAGTTGCTTTGAGTCACCACTGTTAATCGTGTAAATTTATACATCGTCTCTCCACCATGAACAGGTAAGTAAAATTACTGTAAATTATGTACTGTACTATAATATTACTATGCAGTACAGTACTGTACTGTAGTACTACAGGCTACAGTACCCATATTCTTTGTGTCTGTTTGTCTTCTGCGTTATCAGACCAAGTCTGCTAGTTCAGAAGACAACCGGATCATGAAAAATTAATTTCATAATTCGAAAATTTTGGATAATTGCCAATATCGTTTTCCCGTTTCCCCATTAGTCCATTAATGAGAGGGTTTACAGTATATCTTGAAAATGTTTTCATACGTTTAATTGTAACCAGGAAAAAATACTGTATAAATGTATGTCTTCTTTTTTTGTAGAGACTGTATTTCCTGAGCTATTGCTCATATTCATTGTATGGTAAGACATAATGAGTAAAATATTGCCATAATTTTTTTAATTTAGTTTTTTAATTTGAATATTAAAAGCCTTGTTTTAATGTACTTCAATGTAGACTACAGGAACCAACGTAGCATCAGCAGCACAGACTCAGCAGGCACCACAGATCATTCAGCTGCAGCCTCAGACTCAAGCACAACAAACCCAACAACAGGCACAACAGGCTGCACAACAAACTGCTGGAGGAGGGATTCAGATTATTCAGCAAATCATTGGGCCTGATGGACAAGTTCAGCAAATACCTGTAAGGATTAGTGTGGCTTTATAATAGATTCTGTTTCCTCCATCTAGTACTACAGGCTGCAGAGGTTGGTGGATGAATTTGGTAGGGTGTGTAAAAGAAGAAAATTGAAAGTGAATATAGGAAAGAGTAAGGTGATGAGGATAACAAAAAGAATAGGTGACGAAAGATTGGATATCAGATTGGAGGGAGAGAGTATGGAGGAGGTGAATGTATTCAGATATTTGGGAGTGGACATGTCGGCGGATGGGTCTATGAAGGATGAGGTGAATCATAGAATTGATGAGGGGAAAAGGGTGAGTGGAGCACTTCGGAGTCTGTGGAGACAAAGAACCTTGTCCATGGAAGTAAAGAGGGGAATGTATGAGAGTATAGTTATACCAACGCTCTTATATGGGTGTGAAGCATGGGTGATGAATGTTGCAACGAGGAGAAGGCTGGAGGCAGTGGAGATGTCATGTCTGAGGTCAATGTGTGGTGTGAATATAATGCAGAGAATTCGGAGTTTGGAAATTAGGAGGAGGTGCGGGATCACCAAACGATTGTCCAGAGAGCTGAGGAGGGGTTGTTGAGGTGGTTTGGACATGTAGAGAGAATGGAACGAGACAGAGTGACTTCGAGAGTGTATAAATCTGTAGTGGAGGGAAGGCGGGGTAGGGGTCGGCCTAGGAAAGGTTGGAGGGAGGGGTAAAGGAAGTTTTGTGTGCGAGGGCTTGGACTTCCAGCAAGCATGTGTGAGCATATTTGATAGGAGTGAATGGAGGCATATGGTTTTAATACTTGACGTGCTGTTGGAGTGTGAGCAAAGTAACATTTATGAAGGGATTCAGGGAAACCGGCAGGCCGGACTTGAGTTCTGGAGATGGGAAGTACAGTGCCGGCACTCTGAAGGAGGGGTGTTAATGTTGCAGTTTTATAACTGTAGTGTAAAGCACCCTTCTGGCAAGACAGTGATGGAGTGAATGATGATGAAAGTTTTTCTTTTTCGGGCCACCCTGCCTTGGTGGGAATCGGCCGATGTGTTAAAAAAAAAAAAAAAAAGTTTATCTTGTTAATCAACCTGTGTAAATTAGATTAATTAGATAAATAGAGGGCCATACTTATGAAAGTTTTTTAATTGCATTATTCCTGTGTGAAAAGTATTTTGGGCTTTTTATGTTTTGAATGTGTAGTAGCTTTTTTGCTCATTTAGTACTTTTTATGACTTTTTCTGTAAAAAATTGCTTGTTCCAGTGTGTTATTTACAGCTGAATTTTTTTTAAACTTAGTGGTTGTCTCCTACCAAGACAAGGTGACCCTTCCTCCCTAAAAAAAAAAAAAAAACATTCACCAGCATTCACTCAAATGCTGCAGTTCCAAAAGTGTGCTGACATCACAATCAGATTGCCCCTCCAACTGCAACATTCCCACCCCTCCTTCAGAGTACAGGCACTGCCCTTCCTACCTCCAGGGTTCAAGTCTGGCTAACCAGTTTCCCTCAATCCCTTCACAAGTCATTCTGCTCATACCCCAACAGCATGTCCATTAAAAACCATACCATACCAAGCTAACATGTTTGCACTAGCCTGCTGGATGCTCAAGTCCCTAAAACTCAAAGCTTCTTGTACCTCCCTCCCTCCAGCCATTCCTGGGATGATTCCCCTTCCTTCAACTCCATATTATAGACACACTTCAACTTATCCCTATCCATTCTCTCTGCATGCCCAAACTACCTTGACAACCCCTCCTCAGGTCTCTTAATTTACCCTTGGTTACCTCACACTGCCTTTTAACCCGTAAACGGTCCAAACATATACGTTAGTACCGCTACTGCCCCAAACATATATTTACGTTTTATTTTTCCTGCCTCCAAATTTGGCACGATTGGCCTGAGATGCCTGGTCAGCATAGAATGGGTCTTAGCCCTTGGTGTGCGCTGTATTAAAAAAATCTGGGACCACTTAGTACATTATGGGAGCACCAGTTCAATTGAGTGCCAGCTAGAGCAAACAGCGCGGCAAACACATGGGATTCACTGATGTCATGTAGTATTAACTCTCCCATTTTAAGTGGAAAGTGATGTTGACCCCGAGTTTAGTGGCTCTGAGGTGGATATGGCCATAAGTGTTCGATGAAATATCAAAAACCTTGATTGATAATAACCCATGTGCAACATTTGTGCAACATCCTTTTAGAATGTCTTACAACCTATGCCTGTCTGTCTCTGTCTATCTCTATCTCACAGGTACACAAATACAATTATACATAGTGTAAATTTCCTAGGATAACCCAAAAAATCCAGACAAAGTGCTTGTAGATATAATGTGTAAACATGACTGGCAAATATGTATTTACACTTGCTCAGGAACCAGACGTGTTGGTTCAGGAGTGGATCTCTCTGAGACGGGAGAGCTAGTTGCTAGACAGAGAGCTTGACAGATAGACAGAGAGCTTGACAGACAGATATGGTTGTGTAACAGTGAAAACAGAGGGTGATGCTCATCAAATGTCACCCCTTATCTTATCACTGCACCCTCGCGTACGCTCATCAAATGTCACCAATTATCTTATCACTGTCAGCAGTGGACTGACTTGTCTTACATCATTCTCTTAAGGAAAGGTGAGGATATTGCAGTTTGGAGGGGCATCTGTGTTGCAATGTCAGCACGCCTAGGGCAAAAAAGTGATAGCGAGTGATGGTAAAAGTTTTTCTTCCTTTTTGGGTAACCCTACTTCGGTGGGAGACAGCCGGTGTTTAAAAAAAAAAATCATTTGTACATGCACACCCCCTCAAGGAGGTTCCTTGTTGCTGCTGAGGACTTCTTGATCCACGGAATTGTACTTTTCCTGCTTTTCCTTACATTAATCTTGATTGCCTCCCTTTCCCTAAGTGCTCTGTGATTCCTACAAGTTAAGTGCTATTCATTAAATCCAATAATCGCTTACACATTTCTTAAATCGCTGGACTTGTAATAGTGTTACGGTGAAACATTTCATAACCTGTTCTTCAGGTGTGTTACCATGGTAATGGATGCTTTTCCTTCAATGCTTAGTATTTCCAAACTTAACTATGTATTTTCTTATGGTTTATTTGTTTCTTTATTCTTGTATTTCAAATTAAATTGCAAGTTGAAAAAAGATGCCAGTAATGCCACATGTAGTAAATTAGAAACTAACTTTGATGTTATGTAAATTCATTAGTTGGTAATGCAACCATTCGGGGAGGTACTACCGTCCTACCAAGTGAGTGTAAAAAGGAAGCCTGTACAGTGGTCCCTCGGTTTTCGCCGAAAATTCGTTCCAGAATGCTGCTAAAGTGCCATTACTGAAGGAATTTACTTCCTTAAGAAATAATGTCACGTAGGTTAGTTTATTTCAGACCCCCAAAAATACACTTGTAACAGCACTTATGAAAATACACTTACATAAATGTTCGAGTTTGGAGATGCACGAAAACCGAGGGACCACTGTATTTGTTTTACATGATGGTAGGATTGCTGGTGTCTTTTTTTTTCTGTCTCATAAACATGCAAGATTTCAGGTACGTCTTGCCACTTCTACTTACACTTAGGTCACACTACACATTCATGTACAAGCATATATATACACACCCCTCTGGGTTTTCTTCTATTTTCTTACTAGTTCTTGTTCTTATTTCCTCTTATCTCCATGGGGAAGTGGAACAGAATTCTTCCTCCGTAAGCTGTGTGTCGTAAGAGTCAACTAAAATGCCGGGAGCAAGGGGCTAGTAACCCATTCTCCTGTATACATTACTAAAGTTAAAAAGAGAAACTTTTGTTTTTCTTTTTGGGCCACCCTGCTTCGGTGGGATATGACCGATTTGTTGAAAGTTTACACACTCATCTGAGTTTTTTCTTTGATTTTATCTTAATAGTTCTTGTTCTTATTACTTTTCCTTTCATATCCATGGGGAAGTGGAATAAGAATCTTTCCTCCGTAAGCCATGCGTGTTGTAAAAGTCAACTAAAATGCCGGGAACAATGGGCTAGTAACCCCTTTTCCCGTATAACTTACTAAAAAGAAAAAGAAGAAAACCGTCAAAGTGGGATGTTTGAATGTGTGTGGTTGTTGTGTGAATGATAAGATTGAGATGATTGTGGATGTTATGAATGAGAAGAAGCTGGATATCCTGGCCTTAAGTGAAACAAAGCTGAAGGGGTAGGAGAGTTTCAGTGGGGAGAAATAAATGGGATTAGGTCAGGGGTTTCAAACAGAGTTAGAGCTAAATAAGGAGTAGCAATACGTAATGGTGAAGGATAAGTTATGGCAGGAAAAGAGGGAATATAAATGTATCAATTCAAGGATTATGTGGTGTAAAATAAGGGTTGGATGTGAAAAGTGGGTTATAGTAAGTGTTTATGCACCTGGAGAAGAGAGAAGTGTAGAGGAAAGAGAGAGATTTTGGGAAATGTTGAGTGAGTGCATGGGGAGTTTTGAACCAAGTGAGAGCATACTTGTGGTTGGGGATCTCAATGCTAAAGTGGGTAAAAATGTTGTGGAGGGAGTAGTAGGTAAATTTGGGGTGTCAGGGGTAAATGGAAATGGGGATCCTTTAATTGAGCTATGTGTAGAAAGAGGTCTGGTAATAAGTAATACATATTTTATGAAAAAGAAGATAAATAAATATAGCACGTAATGAAAGTAGTTAGATTATGTATTGGTGGATAAAAGGTTGATGGGTAGGCTTCAGGATGTACATGTTTATAGAGGGGCAACGGATATATCGGATCATTATTTAGTTGTAGCTACAGTTAGAGTAAGAGGTAGATGGGACATAAGGAAAATGGCAACAGCAAGTAAGAGAGAGGTAAAAGTGTATAAACTAAGGGAGGAGAAAGTTAGGGTGAGATATAAGCAACTTTTGGCAGAAAGGTGGGTAAATGCAAGTATGAATAGTGGGGGGATGAAGAGGGTTGGGATTGTTTTAAAAAGGCAGTATTAGAATGTGGGGCAGAAGTTTGTGGGTATAGGAGGGTGGGTGCAGGAGGAAAGAGGAGTGATTGGTGGAATGATGAAGTAAAGGGTGTGATAAAAGAGAAAAAGGTAGCTTATGAGAGGTTTTTACAAAACAGAAGTGTTGTAAGAAGAGCAGAGTATATTGAAAGTAAAAGAAAAGTGAAGAGTGGTGAGAGAGTGCAAAAGGAGAGCAGATGAAAGAGTGGGAGAGGCACTGTCAAGAAATTTTGCGGAAAATAAGAAAAAGGTTTGGAGCGAGATAAACAAGTTAAGAAAGCCTAAGGAACGAATGGATTTGTCAGTTAAAAACAGAGTAGGGGAATTAGTAGATGGGGAGCTGGAGGTATTGGGTAGATGGCGGGAATATTTTGAGGAACTTTTAAATGTCAATGAAGAAAGGGAGGTGGTAATTTCATGCACTGGTCAGGGAGGTATAACATCTTTTAGGAGTGAGGAAGAGCAGGATGTGAGTGTGGGGGAGGTGCGTGAGGCATTACGTAGAATGAAAGGGGGTAAAGCAGCTGGAACTGACAGGATCATGACAGAGATGTTAAAAGCAGGGGGGGATATAGTGCTGGAGTTGTTGGTATTTTTAATAAATGTATGAAAGAGGGGAAGGTACCTAGGGATTGGCAGAGAGCCTGTATAGTTCCTTTATATAAAGGGAAGGGGGATAAAAGAGAGTGTAAGAATTATAGGGGATTAAGTTTACTGAGTATACCAGGTAAAGTGTATGGCAGGGTTATTATTGAAAGAATTAGAGGTAAGACAGAGAGTAGGATTGCAGATGAGCAAGGAGGCTTTAGAGTGGGTAGGGGATGTGTAGATCAAGTGTTTACACTGAAGTATATATGTGAACAGTATTTAGATAAAGGTAGAGAAGTTTTCATTGCATTTATGGATTTAGAAGAGGCATATGATAGTGGATAGGGGAGCAATGTGGCAAATGTTGCAAGTGTATGGAATAGGTAGTAAGTTACTGAAGGCTTTAAAGAGTTTTTATGAGGATAGTGAGGCTCAGGTTAGGGTGTGTAGGAGAGAGGGAGATTACTTCCCGGTAAAAGTAGGTCTTAGACAGGGATGTGTAATGTCACCATGGTTGTTTAATATATTTATAGATGGGGTTGTAAAAGAAGTAAATATTAGGGTGTTAGGGAGAGGAGTGGGATTAAATTATGGGGAATCAAGTACAAAATGGGAGTTGACACAGTTACTTTTTGCTGATGATACTGTGCTTATGGGAGATTCTAAAGAAAATTGCAGAGGTTAGTGGACGAGTTTGGGAGGGTGTGTAAAGGTAGAAAGTTGAAAGTGAACAAAGATAAGAGTAAAATGATGAGGGTATCAAACAATTTAGATAAAGAAAAATTGGATATCACATTGGAGAGAGAGAGTATGGAAGAAGTGAATGTTTTCAGATATTTGGGAGTTGACTTGTCAGCGGACGGGTTTATGAAGGATGAGGTTAACCATAGAATTGATGAAGGAAAAAAGGTGAGTGGTGCATTGAGGTATCTGTGGAGACAAAAAACGTTATCTATGGAGGCAAAGAGGGGAATGTATGAAAGTATAGTGGTACCAACACTCTTATATGGGTGTGAAGCTTGGGTTGTAAATGCTGCAGCGAGGAGGAGGCTGGAGGCAGTGGAGATGTCCTGTCTAAGGGCAATGTGTGGTGTAAATATTATGCAGAGAATTTGGAGTGTGGAAATTAGGAGGTGTGGAGTTACTAAAAGTATTATTCAGAGAAAATAACAAAAAAAGGCACAATACCGTGACTGGAACAATACACACACAATGGTCCAAGTCGGACCGAAACGTCGTCGTAAGCTCCTCTCTTTTTTTATATGTGCGGGTTGTGTGTGTATTAGTCGGAGGGCTGAAGAGGGGTTGTTGAGGTGGTTTGGTCATTTAGAGAGAATGGACCAAAGTAGAATGACTTGGAGAGCGTATAAATCTGTAGGGGAAGGAAGGAGGGGTAGGGGTCGTCCTCGAAAAGGTTGGAGGGAGGGGGTAAAGGAGGTTTTGTGGGCGATGGGCTTGGACTTCCAGCAAGCGTGTGTGAGCGTGTTAGATAGGAGTGAATGGAGACTAATGGTTTTTGGGACCTGACGAGCTGTTGGAGTGTGAGCAGGGTAATATTTAGTGAAGGGATTTAGGGAAACCGGTTATTGATTTAGCCGGACTTGAGTCCTGGAAATGGGAAGTACAATGCCTGCACTTTAAAGGAGGGGTCTGGGATAGTGACAGTTTGGAGGGACTATTCTAATCTGTAGTATCTGAGTGCCTCTGCAAAGACAGTGATTATGTATGAGTGAGGTGAAAGTGTTGAATGATGATGAAAGTATTTTCTTTTTGGGGATTTTCTTTCTTTTTGGGTCACCCTGCTTCGGTGGGAGACAGCCGACTTGTTGAAAAAAAAAAATTACATAAATCAAATGATTCTCTTGATTTTGCTATAGATACAACTGACACCACAGCAACTACAGATGATCAAGCTACAGATGTCTGGTGCCACTCAGCAACCAATCATCATTCAGACAGCCCCTATACAAGCAGTGACACAACAGGCACAGGCAGTGGTCACCACACAACCCCAAATCATTCAGCTGCAGCAGGTGAATACTTACTAAGATCCTGGTTATGCCTTGCTTGAGAATTTTCTCTTTTTATATCAGATTCATGTATTTGAGATAGAAAATTTACCTGCACATTACAGTATTTAAATATAATTTTATTAAAATTATTATATCAGTAATTGATAATATTCATATTATTAAATAGTCAAAAAAAATATATATGGATGTCCTCCACAAAAATGTGTGAGACTTCATGTGATTCAGCACCTCAAGAATGGGAAATAGTATAGCACTTTACAAATAAAAATTAAAAAAAAATTCGATCATTATTTTTTTTTCTTACTCCTGTTAGATGCTTAAATAGTAAACAATTTTAGGTATACAGTGGACCCTCGGTTTTCGTGCACCTCCAGACTCGAACAATTATGTAAGTGTATTTTCGTAAGTGCTTTTGTAAGCGTACTTTTGGGGGGTCTGAAATGACTAATCTAATTTACATTTGTCCTTATGGGAACAAATTCGTTTGGTAACAGCACTCAAACAGCATTCTGAAAAGAATTTTCAACGAAAACCGAGGGTCCACTGTACATAGGTAGATATAAGACTGAGCTTTTGCTAAAATAGCAGTGTTTGCAAGTTATTTGTCTGAACATCATTTGCTGAAGTGCTTGTGGAGAGATGATGTACGAACGTAATATATGTACATACTTGCCTTTCTTAAACAAGAATAAATTATGTAATTATACCTATCAGAGTTTGCAGTGCAGAGATAGGGACAGAGCCATGATGTGGGGCACAGAATAGAGGAATCATTATAAAAACATAATTCGTGCATGTACTAATTGAGTTGGTGCTTGGTATGCATAAGGAGCAGAGACCAGATGTGGTTGATATGAAAGTGGCAGAGGCCACCCCACTTTTTTCCTCCTCCCTTTTACAAATTGATATAAATAATTGCAGTTTATCTTGATATTTGTAAGTTAAGTGGCAAAGGGCTATGAAGGTGAAATCAAATGAATGCTGGAGAAAAATCACATTTTTCTTAAAGCAGATATCAGTCCAAGAATTCTCACTAAGTTTGTTCATTGGCTTTATTTCCAGTTTTTTTCTTTAGTTACCTTTTGATCTATTTTGGCCAGCATAGAATGTATAGGATTACTGAATTTAGACTAACTTACTAAAACTGGCTACCTTTGGTATGTACATTCTTCGAGTTTACTTGGGAAAATTTTGATTTGTTTTTAGTCACAAAAATATTGCTTGGTTTTATAAGGACCACTTTTGAGGTGTTTCACTATACATAAGGTTGGTATGTACATGCTTCCTTATGTATACATACTGTAATAGTAATATTTCCAGTCACACAGTTATAGATCAGGGTATTGTTTTCAATCCTCTGTTTTGAAAATAAAACTGGGTACTGTGTTTTTTATTGGAGTACTGGGCTTGTACAACAAGTAAACCAATGTTTCCATCAAAGCTAAAATAAAGTACAGAATAGATTGAAAAACTTGTCTATGCTTTAGGCAGAGGCTACTTCACATGGTGTTGCATAGTAACCAGCTTATCACATGTAAAAATTAGTCAGCAGGTATGTGCAATGTGCATACATTGTATATGTACATTTTATTCACTTTAAACTGTAAATGTTCATGACTCCCAAACCTCAAAAACAAAGTAATTGTGTAAACATATGTGCATTGTGCACGTAGCCTAGACAATTTAACAAATAAATTTAATTCATTTTATTTATTGCTGCAAAACAATTTGTATGTACTGGAGTGCCTGACATAATAAGACTTGTGATATGGTTCACACTGGCCAAACCTTATCTATATTTATCAGTTTTGCTCATAACTTTGGAAAGATTTTTTTTTTTTTTCTCTCAAAAATTTCATGATTTGCTACATGTAAAATTTTACTGTCTATGGATTTATATGCTTATTGTACAATGTTATACTGTATTATCTTTACAGAGTGGAGGTCAGCCCGTCTATATCACACAGAGTCAGGCCCAGCAGCAGTAGTAGCACTTGTTATGCTGAATGTGGTTTCAGCTTTATAGATAAAGTTATAAACTTTCTAATTAATCATGAAACAAATGAATATTATTGAAAGATTTCAATGCTGTTATAACTATCAGGAGGACATAATTTCTTGCTAAGTGCCCTTCACAGTTATATGCATAGTGGCTGTTGGTATGCAAGCTATTGTGAATGATATAGATAACAGAAGCACAGATTGAAGTGTTTAATAACAGCCTGATGTCATTCTTTGTGGCCCAAAAAGAGAGTTCCTTGTTTTCTGCATCATAAGTGAAACACAAAAAAGAGCTATTCACTGACTAGTTCTAGACAAACTAGTTTTAACATATTTATTATTTTCCCAGGTTTATGTAAGTAAAGACTAGTTCAAAGATTTCAAGACTAGAGCTTTGGAAAATGCCATGAAGAAAGTTTGTGCCAGTGAGGAGTGGCTTCATGAAGGTTATCGAGAGTTTGTGTGTAGACGGTGGGTTATGCAATAGCATGACAGATGTATATACAAGTGTTTTCCTTGATAATTTATTATGCAATATATTTTTAAGAGTTATTAACTCTCATATCACATGCAAGACTTGTATGTATATAAGATTAAAAGGTATTTTTTTCATTTTCATCCGTGTTATTCCACTGTATTTTGAGAAATGCACTATCTCTTCAAAGATTTTTGTAATTTATGGTAATTTAAGCAATAAAAGCTTTTTTAATATCTTTTTTGATAACCTATGTATGTTCCACAACATGTTAAGAATATGGTCTGTTTACTAAATGCAGTGCTTGTCATTGAAGTATACTTACCTCCCACTCAAACCACAACCACAAAATAAAGTCATCCTTTGTGCTTTTGGACAGCCTTCAACTGTTTAGGAAGTGATTAACATTCTTCTGGGTTTCATGGGTTAAATTCCCCCATGACTCACAGATGGTGACCTCTAGCCATGGAAGTGGGCTGATATCCTTTCTCTAGTGGATGTCTTTAATGGATTTTGTCAATTTCAGACAAAAAAAAGTGGCCAGACAAATGCTCTAATTATTGGACAAATTGGACAAAAGTTCATAATTCTGCATTTTGTCTATAGCAATGGTGTCTGGTTGTCTTCTGAAGTATGTATGACCCTTGTGGGTTTATTGATAATTTATGACAGCAGCTACCAGGGAGGTACTACCGTTCTGTCAAGTAAGTGTAAAACGGAAGCCTGTAATTGTTTTACATGATGGTAGGATTGCTGGTGTCTTTTCTCTGTCTCATAAACGTGCAAGATTTCAGGTACGTCTTGCTACTTCTACTTACGCTTAGGTCACACTACACATATATGTATAAGCATATATATACACACCCCTTTGGGTTTACTTCTATTTTCTTACTAGTTTTTGTTCTTGTTTATTTCCTCTTATCTCCATGGGGAAGTAGAGCAGAATTCTTCCTCCGTGAGCCATGCGTGTCGTGGGAGGCGACTTAAATGCCGTTAGCAAGGGGCTAGTGACCCCTTCTGTATAAATTACTAAAATTAAAAAGAGAAACTTTCATTTTTCTTTTTGGGTCATCCTGCCTCTGTGGGATATGGCCGGTTTGTTGAAAGAAGAAGAAGAATTATAATGTCATTTCAAGTATCGGGCTTCATTAACATTAAGTAAAATGAAATTAACAATGGCTTCTAAAGCAAGCCGTGGTTCTCGGAAATCTTTCTTCTCAGCTATCTATGTCTTCTCAGTCCTTTACTTCTTCTCAACCCTCTACATCTCGGCCATCTACATTATTTTCACTAGTAGAGCTTTACAACTCCTCTGACTCAGAATGAAAGTTATTCTGACTCTTCACTATCAGTCATAACAGTTTACACCTCATCTCTCCACTAAAAGGTAAGTAAAATTACTGTAAAATATGTAGAGTACTGCACTTCAAAATTACTACACAGCATGGTACTGTACTGTAGTACTACAGGTTACAATACCAGTATTCTAAAGTGTCCGGTTGTCTTCTGCATCAGCGGACAAAGTTTGCTACTTAAAGGCAACCGAACAATCATGAAGTATTACTTTCATAATTCAGAAGGCGAGGACATTCAGCATTTTTGCACACCTCATCTCCCCTATTAGACTGTTAGAGAGGTTTTACTGTAATTGCATAAAGAAAAATGGTTACCAGCTCCTCTTGTCATTTTAGTTCCCTAAGAAATGCATGACTTAAAAGGAAATAAGATATACACAAATAACTCAGTTAGGAGATCAAAACTTGTGTAGACATTTTGGTCCAACTGGAGACTTGTTATGGGCCAAGTCGGGACAAAAATGCCATCATGAGTTTCGGTCTTCTAAGCCCTGGCTAATTATGTATTGTTCCAGCCATGGTATTGTGACTGTTCTTTCAGGAAATAATGGAAACCAGCTACCCCATGAATAAAACTTACTTCATCAAGTGTAATATTATTTTATTTTAACACCGGCTGTCTTCCACTGAAGTAAGATGACTCGACAATAATTACCGTATTCATTACAAATACTGTAACCCACACGGATGAGAAAGAAACTTAATACGACACTTTGGACCAGCTTGGACTATTCTCCTATGTGTGGGTCATTTGTGTATTGTTGCAGTGGTGGTGGTGTGCCATCCCCTTGAATCACACCTGATCATATACCATTTCTCATGCACTGTGATACCCTTACCCCTCAAGGGAGGTTCCTTGATGCTGGCGAGGGGCTCTCGATCTAGGGAATTGGATCTGTGCTTCAGTTCCCTGAATTGAGCCTGAATACCTTCCATCCCCCCCACCCAGGTACTGTATAATCCCTACCCCTGTGGTTTAGCGCTTCTATTTGATTATAATAATAATAATGTATAATCCCTAAGGGTTTAGTGCTTCCCCATTATTATAATAATAATAATGTGACACCCTTATAGGTTTAGTTTACACATGACTTGAGTACAACATTAGTTACAACAACGGGACTCACTTGTTACACTAACTTTTATTTCTGTTCATTACCTAAGCCTTTCACACTTCTTCCTTCCTTGATGCTGGTGAAGAGCTCTTGATCTCAGGAATTAAAGCTACTATTCCTATCCTATCATTGGATCAAACCTGATTGCCTTCCATTTCCTAGGTGTTGTATAGCCCCTAAGGGTTTAGTGCAACTCATAAATATCCTTTCAGGGGCATTTCCTTGATACTGGTGAGGGGGCTCTTGATCCAAGGGCTGTATGACCCTTAAGGGTTTATCACTTCATTATAATTATAATTATCTTGATCCAAGGAACTGGGCTTATCCTCCCCTGGAATGAATTTGACTGCCCTCTCAGGTGCAGTATAATCCCTACAGGTTTAGTGCACCCTACTGATGAAAAAAAGTTCTATCACTTCTTCCTTGCATCAAACCTGATTACCTCCCATTCCCTAAAGCATTGTTTGACCTTTTTTGGTTTGGTGCTTTCCCATGGATACTACCATCCAAGCAGAAGTAGCAAGATATACCTGGTATCCCGCATGTTTATGAGACAGAAAGACAGCAGTAATCCTACCATCAAGTAAAACAATTACAGGTTTCCGTTTCACACTTGGCAAGACGATAGTACCTCCGTTGGGTGGTTGCTGTCTACCAACCTACTACCTAAGACGTCTGCTGTATGACCCTTGTAGGGTTAGCACTTTTTAATTATAATAATAATACCTAGGATAATCGTCAATATAATAATAGTATAACCAATATAATAATAATTTAAATATAATAAACATCAATATTATCATAATCATAACTAACTGTTAAAACCACAAGACAGCGCTGGATGACCCTTGCAAGTTTAGCACTCGAGTTTTGATTATAATAAACCCACAAGGGTCATATTATTGTAATCATAACTAAAGGCTAAACCACAAGGGTCATAATAACCAAGTCTTTCTGTTCAAGGAAGGAGTGATGGTGTCAAAGCTTTAGTTCTGAGAAATTTAAGCTACTGTCCCCTTCCTTGAATCAAAGCCTTTTTACTATGGAATCCAGGCGCTATATGACCCCCTGTGGGTTTAGCACTTCCCATGAATATATTACATACTATGAATGTATTACTTTCCACTCGCCCCTGAGGTGGGCAACCCCTCTTATGTAGTAGCAGCTGGAGTGTTATATTTTTATTCCCTCGAGGGAGGTTCCTTCATGCCATTAAGGGGACTCTTCATTCCAGTGAGGGGACTCTTCATTCATGCCAGTGAGGGGACTTCATTCATGCCAGTGAGGGGACTTCATTCATGCCAGTGAGGGGACTCTTCATTCATGCCAGTGAGGGGACTCTTCATTCATGCCAGTGAGGGGACTCTTCATTCATGCCAGTGAGGGAACTCTTCATTCATGCCAGTGAGGGGACTCTTCATTCATGCCAGTGAGGGGACTCTTCATTCATGCCAGTGAGGGGACTCTTCATTCATGCCAGTGAGGCTTCTTTATTCCAGTGTGGTTAGCTTCTTTGATGGATAATAATATATAATCTTCATTCCAGTGAGGGGACTCTTCATGCCAGTGAGGGGACTCTTCATTCCAGTGAGGGGACTCTTCATTCCAGTGAGGGGACTCTTCATTCCAGTGAGGGGACTCTTCATTCCAGTGAGGGGACTCTTCATTCCAGTGAGGGGACTCTTCATTCCAGTGAGGGGACTCTTCATTCATGCCAGTGAGGGGACCATGCATGCCAGTGAGGGGACTCTTCATTCATGCCAGTGAGGAGACTTCACTCATGCCAGTGAGGGGACTTCATTCATGCCAGTGAGGGGACTCTTCATTCATGCCAGTGAGGGGACTTCATTCATGCCAGTGAGGAGACTTCATTCATGCCAGTGAGGGGACTCTTCATTCATGCCAGTGAGGGGACTCTATTCATGCCAGTGATGGGACTCTCCATTCATGCCAGTGAGGGGACTTCATTCATGCCAGTGAGGGGACTTCATTTATGCCAGTGAGGGACTCTTCATTCATGCCAGTGAGGGGACCCTTCATTCATGCCAGTGAGGGGACTTCATTCATGCCAGTGAGGGGACTCTTCATTCATGCCAGTGAGGGACTCTTCATTCATGCCAGTGAGGGACTCTTCATTCATGCCAGTGAGGGGACTCTTCATTCATGCCAGTGAGGGGACTTCATTCATGCCAGTGAGGGACTCTTCATTCATGCCAGTGAGGGACTCTTCATTCATGCCAGTGAGGGACTCTTCATTCATGCCAGTGAGGGACTCTTCATTCATGCCAGTGAGGGGACTTCATTCATGCCAGTGAGGGACTCTTCATTCGTGCCAGTGAGGGGACTTCATTCATGCCAGTGAGGGGACTCTTCATTCATGCCAGTGAGGGGACTCTTCATTCATGCCCGTGAGGGGACTCTTCATTCATGCCAGTGAGGGGACTCTTCATTCATGCCAGTGAGGGGACTCTTCATTCATGCCAGTGAGGGGACTCTTCATTCATGCCAGTGAGGGGACTCTTCATTCATGCCAGTGAGGGGACTTCATTCATGCCAGTGAGGGGATTCTTCATTCATGCCAGTGAGGGGACTTCATTCATGCCAGTGAGGGAACTCTTCATTCATGCCAGTGAGGGGACTTCATTCATGCCAGTGAGGGGACTCTTCATTCATGCCAGTGAGGGGACTCTTCATTCATGCCAGTGATGGGACTCTTCATTCGTGCCAGTGAGGGGACTCTTCATTCATGCCAGTGAGGGGACTCTTCATTCATGCCAGTGAGGGGACTCTTCAGGGAAGGAAATGGTCCCGTCTTCCCCTTCCTTACACAGAACTTGATGCTTTCCCTTCCCTTGTTCGCTAATGATGTGTGTCACTATTCTCCCCATCCTTGGGTTAAACCTGTTTACCTCCCATGCTCCAGGGGCTGTCACCCTTACAGATTTAACGCTTCCCCATGAATATACCCTTTAAAAGTGCCATTACTGCAGTTAAGGGGCTCTTGATCAGAGGAATTGGACATCTTCTCCCTTTCTCGGGTCAAATCTACATACCCCTCTTTCCAACTTTTTATCTATTGATCTTATTGCAGCGTTGTATGGCCTTTGTGGGTTTAGCGCTTAGTTTTGATTGTAATAATAATATTGATCTTATTCCTAGTGATGTTTTCCTTTCGAAAATTTTAGCTGCTAGACAGCAGGAAAATGAATCGCTGTTGGACATGTTCTAACTTAATTTCCAACTTCTAACCAATAGAAGTTTGATCATTTAAGGGCATATTAGGCGTTGGTATTATATACCATTGATGTACAACGAGATAGAGTGACCCGCCGGCAGTAACTCTGGTGATGGAAGTACTACCGGAGATTGCCTGCAGATCCAGGAGTGGTAACTGTGGGAGACTCCTGCCGTTCCATCTTATTCATATGCCATATTTAGCACAGTTAGTGTGCTTATCTAAACTGACAGTTTTGCTAAGTCTTGATCGATCATTTCTGGAGATGCCATCTTCTTTTGCACTAGATAGGGTAAGAGGTGACTTCCATGGAACAACAGTTGCAGCCCTAAGCAGCGGAGATGACCGTTGTTCAGGGTGAATACATGGTTTCATTTAATTTATTCTCGAAGCTGCTCCCAGTTTTTTATTTTATAATGAACGAGACGATATCTTATTCTCTTGGATACTCATGGACCCTCCTCGGAACACGGGACCACTTTGGTAAAACTACTTGTTACCCAGATCTGTTACCAGCAATCTACAGTATCTATCCCTCTAGTATTCTGCTTTATATTGAGTATGGAACTGGCTTCACCCACGACACAACGACGATTCACAGATCGTCCACTAGCCAGAGGGCAGAGTGCCTCGAGGCCATATGTCAAGAGACGACAGACACCTCGCTCACATACTTAAGAACACACTATCTGGAAACATCTCTCACTAACAAAAATATTCCAGCAACGACACTAGACAAAAAAATCACTACAACCAACAAAATCCTGAAACATGTCTTAGTAACCACAAACTTGCATTACCCATGTCAATTCATGCAGTGGGACCATTCTTGTCATCCACATACTCATACAAAGACTTTGCAGACTGTTCTTTAAATTTTAAAATGCGTTTAGAACTACAACACCTTCCTATCACTAAAGTTGAGATGTATGTCCGCTCTGTTCACAGATGGAATGTCCCATGAGGAACCTTACAACATTCCCTTCACGCTCCACGAACTCGCATCTACGCTTTCCGTGTGTCCACCATCATCAGCTGGGCCATATGCAGTGGCAGTGCCAGGAAGGGGAGGGGTGCATGGGGGCTGAAGCCCCCAGAAATACCCTCAGCCCCCGAAGCACTTCAAATAAAAATAGTAATAACGCTGTTTCAACACGTCTCCTAGCTCCTCTTCCAACTAGACAACTACTCCTAAGCCAGCCTCATCCCCATCCTAGCTCCTCTTCCAACTAGACAACTACTCCTAAGCCAGCCTCATCCCCATCCTAGCTCCTCTTCCAAGTAGACAACTACTCCTAAGCCAGCCTTATCCCCATCCTAGCTCCTCTTCCAACTAGACAGCTACTCCTAAGTTAGCCTCTCCCCATCCCAAAGTGTAGAAATTCTGGCGCCGTCTGTGTCCAGGTGACATCCATTGTGTAGTGACATCCATGGTTGTAAACCTCAAACATTTGCGTCCTACATTTTCACAATTTCATTTCAATGAGAACTGGCCCGAAGAAGTTTGGTGAATCCAGGAAAATTTGATTCATCATTTTGTAGGTACAACTATTTACTGAACGCAATATTAAAGTTAATCTTGATATTTTATTTAACCTGAGATAGCCATATGAAAATATAAGAGCTCAATATATTATTACAGTGTGAGGGAAGGGGGTAATTAACCTAGATGATGTATTGCGGTGGCTGTGCGATCTGAGAAAGATATCCCCGTATTTCATAACTCCAGCCCTCTGTACCTCAATACACGCTATTGGAATAGTGCATAGTGCGGCATGAGTTAATGCAGTTAAATATTACCGCTGAAAAAATTGCAGGGGAATCAGAAGAAGCATTTACAAGTCATCATATGGAAACTAATATACAAATTTCTTCAATAAAAATGGAAAATTGGGAGACAAGCCAAAATGTTTCAAAAAGTCCAGAGAGACTAATATCCTAAAATACACAAGCACACTAATATATTATATTATATTTGTAAATTTTGCATCTTTTTAATTATAAGAAACACTATTTTACTTGTTTAAAATCCTCTCTTAACTCTTTGACCTGTTGATATAGAGCAACCTTATATAATCCATAGGGGTTTATGGAATCTTGTAAGTATATGCTATATTTAAATTTTACTGTGCTGAAATTGGTAGTTGCTGGGCAACTGGTGACGTCTTAATTAACTTCTTTATAATAGACGTCTGCTTCCTGGTACACAACTGGTGACGTCTTAATTAACTTCTTTATAATAGACGTCTGTCTATAGGTATACTACTTTCTTGATAGGTAGGTATACCACTTTCTTGATAGGTATACCTCTACCCTTGTTGGGTATACCTATTGTGTATATCCCTTTCTTATGATGGAGGGTTAGTTACAGGTCAAGGATAGAGGCGGGTCCGGGGTAGTGGCGGGTCCGGGGTAGTGGCGGGTCAAGAGTGGGGGCGGGTTCCAGGTAGTGGCGGGTCACGGGTAATGTCGGGTCCCGGGTAGTGGTAGGTCCCGGGTAGTCCCAGGTAGTGGTGGGTCCCGGGTAGTGGCGGGTCACGGGTAGGGGAGGGTTCTACATAGTGACGGGTCCAGGGTAGTGACAGGTCCCGAGAAGTGGCGGGTCCCTGGTAATGGCGGGTCCCAGGTAATGGCGGGTCCCGGCTAGTGGTGGGTTCCGGGTAATGGCGGGTTCCTGGTAGTGGCAGGTCCCGGGTAGTGGCGGGTCCCGTATAGTGACGGGTCCACGGTAGTGGCGGGTCCCGAGTAGTGGCGGGTCCCGGGTAGTGGTGAATCCCGGGTAGTGGCGGGTCCCGGGTAGTGGCGAATCCCGGGTAGTGGCGGGTCCCGGGTAGTGGCGGGTCCCGGGTAATGGCGGGTCCCGGGAAGTGGGGAGTCCCAGGTAGTGGCGGGTCCCAGGTAATGGCGAGTCCTGGGTAGTGGCGAGTCCCGGGTAATGGCGAGTCCCGGGTAGTGGCGGGTCCCGGGTAGTGGCGGGTCCCGGGTAGTGGCGGGTCCCGGGTAGTGGCGGGTCCCGGGTAGTGGCGGGTCCCGGGTAGTGGCGGGTCCCAGGTAGTGGCGGGTCCCGGGTAGTGGCAGGTCCTAGGTAATGTCGAGTCCCAGGTAGTGGCGAGTCCCGGGTAGTGACGGGTTCCGGGTAGTGACGGGTCCCGGGTAGTGGCGGGTCCCAGGTAGTGGGGGGTCCCGGGTTGTGGCGGGTCCTGGGTAATGTCGAGTCCCAGGTAGTGGCGAGTCCCGAGTAGTGACGGGTTCCGGGTAGTGGCGGGTCCCGGGTAGTAGCGAGTCCCAGATAGTGGCGAGTTCCGGGTAGTGCCGGGTACCGGGTAGTGGCGGGTCCCGGGTAGTTTCGTGTCCCGAGTAGTGGCGGATTCCGGGTAGTGGCGGATTCCGGGTAGTGGCGGATTTCGGGTAGTGGCGGGTCCCGGGTAGTGACGGGTCCCGGATAGTGGCGGGTCCCGGGTAGTGACGGGTCCCGGGTAATGATGGGTCCCGGGTAGTGACGGGTCCCGGGTAGTGACGGGTCTCGGGTAGTGGCGGGTCCCGGGTAGTGACGGGTCCCGGGTAGTGACGGGTCCCGGGTAATGATGGGTTCCGGGTAGTGACAGGTCCCGGGTAGTGACAGGTCCCGGGTAGTGGCGGGTCCCGGGTAGTGGCGGGTCCCGGGTAGTGGCGGGGCGGTGCGCCTGGTGGTGGAGCGGCCACCTAGCGGCCACCAGCCCAGTCTCTGGCGTGAGCGGCCGCGGAGCAACACTGTATAACCCGGCGGCAAATATATCCATTATGCCCTCCTCGTCGCCTAGTGCTTCGTCTGCCGGTACCCAGGTAGGTGCCCAGCCTCGCTTCCCGGTGCGTGTGGGGCAGCAGGGTAGCAGGGGCAGCGAAGAGGTGATGGCAGTGGCGCTGCGCATGTTACAGCAGCAGTCTCCTGCTGACCGGGTGGCGCAGCGTTCCTCTCTGACCCGCCATGACCTATTATGTGCCCATTGGAGGGTGGTGGGAGGAGGGGGGATGTGAGCCAAGGGTATTGACAGTGCCCAGGTACTGGGTACATGAAGCACGGGCGGGGTGGGCGCTGGCGGGCGTGTATGTTTATCTGGGCCGCGTGGATCAATACGCTGTTGGGAGTCTGGGAGCCAGGCTCGGGAGGGTGGCTCTCTCCCTCCACCACCACCATCATCATGCTTCATCACCAACACTGTTACCCCCCTCCCCTCCATGAATCATGCCCAGGCTGGGCCCACCTCAATCATGCCCCTAACTCTGCCTCACATACCCTCACTAGCACACCTGTCGTCCCCTCAGTGACTGTCTCTACCTCAGCTTGTCACCCCAGCCCCCTCCCACTTCCCGTCTCAACCCACCTCCATTTTGACCACTTCGCTGTTTCCCTCTGAGTGAGTTCCCCTCCCTTCCCCTCGGCCCTTTCCTCACTGGGGGAGGACACAAGAGGAGAATATTCTGTTGGTTCACTTCTCAGGTATTCCCTGCTGGACGGACATTTTGTCAGTGTGTTTATCTTGCTCCATTTACCTAGCTGGTTGTGTGTGTGTGTGTGTGTATGTGTGTATGTGTGTGTATGTGTGTGTGTGTGTGTGTATGTCATGTGTATGTGTGTATGTCATGTGTATGTGTGTGTGTGTATGTATGTGTATGTGTGTGTGTGTGTGTGTGTGTATGTGTGTGTGTTCACCTGTGTGGTTACAGTGGTCCAACCTGCTGCTGACTCTGCCTCTTACACTGACTGCTACTGACTTCACTCTCCTGACTTCAAATGTCCTATTATGTCTTTTCTTAAAGCTGTGTAGAGAGCCTACCTCTACCACTTTACTGTCCAGGTCGATCCCATACCAGGTCACTCTAGGACTGAGGAATTACTTCCTGACATCCCTGTGACTCAGTTGTGTTTTTAACATCCAGCTGTGCCCTCGTGTACCTATTTTTTTTCGATCAACCTGTCCCCGTCCACTCGATTAAATATTTTCGGTATTATGTATATCGTTATGTCACCCGTGTTCCTTCTTGCCTCTGATATCATAAGTGTTTAATTCGTTCAGTCATTCGTTATAACTCGTACCCCTTACCTCCGGGAATAGTCTCCTTGCAAACCTCTGCACTTTTTCCCAGTGCAGAGGTGTATGTGTGTGTGTGTGTGTGTGTGTGTGTGTGTGTGTGTGTGTGTGTGTGTGTGTGTGTGTGTGTGATGTGAGAGAGAGAGAGAGAGAGAGAGAGAGAGAGAGAGAGAGAGAGATAGCGCACCTATATGTGACTATTGAGGTAGAGTCCTAGCTCCTGGTCCTGCCCTTCAACTTGCCGCTTGCCAGTTTCCCTCCTAACTTCATGGGCCCTGTCGTATCTTCTCTTAAAATTATGTATGGAGCCTGCCTCCACTTCATCGAGATCATTCGTACCTTTAACTTCCATCTGTCCCCGAGTACCTGTTTCTCAGCTCTCAAACAGCCTATCCCGGCCTACCCTATTAATTTCCCTTGGTGTTTTGTATGTTGTTATATCTCCCCTGGTTTTGTCCTCCATTGTAGTTTGATTTGATTCCTTTAGCCTCTCTTCGTAGCTCCTGTTTATCGTAACATAATCTTTTGAGGTGAGGGTTCCACACTGGTGCTGCATACTCCAAGATGGGCCTATTATACTGTATACTGTATAAAGGCCTTAAAGCTACTATAAGATTCGGCAGTGTATGTATACTTACATGTGATTGCCGGGGTCGAGTCTCGGTTCCTGGTACACTTTCTCTGTTGGCCACTACTGGGCTCCCTCTCCTGACTGCGTGAGCATTTCATACCTCTTCCTAAAGCTGTGTATGGATCCTACCTCCACCACTTCGTTGTCACGCTTGTTTCACTTTCTAACCACTCTGAGGCTAAAGAAATATTTCCTAACATCGATGTGACTCGTCTGTGTTAACTTTCATCTGTGCCCGCGTGTACCTGTTTCCCTCCTCCAGAACAGTCTCTCTGTCCATTCCATCAATTCCTCTCAGCATTTTGTACATCGTTGTCATTTCTTCTATGTCTTTCAGTCCTCTGTCATCAGGTTTTGCTCCTTTAGTTTCCTCATAGCTCATGCTACTTATCTCCAGGACTAGTCTAATTGTAAACCTTTGGGCATTTTCCGACTTCTTAGAATGTTTGATCAGGTGTGAGTTCCACACTGGTGCTGCATACTTTAAGATGGGCCTGATATATGCCTTACTGAGGTTCCTGAACTCTAATCATAGATTTGTCAGACATGCATATGCTGCGCAGGTTATAAGGTTGATGGGCGAATCTGGTTTTATTCTCGGAACTGTGCTCACTTTATGGTTCTTGTCCTCGAAGGAGGTTGAGGTTAAATTCTAATAACCATTTGTCAGACCAATCCTGCAGCTTGTTAGGTATTTT
This sequence comes from Cherax destructor, assembly GCA_009830355.1. NCBI lineage: Eukaryota > Metazoa > Arthropoda > Malacostraca > Decapoda > Parastacidae > Cherax > Cherax destructor. The sequence continues at coordinate 40,560 of WNWK01005984.1, forward strand.
TGTAGTCTTTCCTCTTATGCTACTATTTGTATTCTAATTATTTGAACGTCATTTGTGAAAAGAGATACATATAAGCGTTTCTTCTGTCATGTAGTTCACTAAGGTGTACCGTAGCTCGATTGCTAGCGCACTCAGCTCACACTGAAGTTCGGGGGTCGACCTCCGGTACGGGTGGAAACCTTAGGACGTGTTTCCTTAAGGCACCTGCTGTCCATGTTCACCTATCAGTAAAATAGGTACCTGGGTGTTAGTTGACTGATGTGGGTTGCATCCTGGGGAGAAAATTCACCTAATTTGCCCGAAAAGCTCTTCGTAACATGGGGCTTTCTATATAGTAGTATGTTATTGATGTCAGCTAGGCTTATATATCTTGATGCACTCCTTGGTCGTACTCCAGCTTCACTCTGTTTCACTAGGTGTCGGTCCCGCACAGCTGTTTCATAGTAAAGATTTTGGTGTATGAGTTATAAAGTGTTTTGAAGGAGTCTCTGTTTAGGATCCTGAAAGCCACTCTTTTGTTTGCAAGCTTGGCCTGTGATGCTGATGCTAGCCTGTTTATAAGCGTCTCAAAGAGACAGGTGGTTTAAAAAGACACGCGAGGAAACACTAGGACGTATTAGCATAAATCCTAGTGTTTACTCACGTGTCTTTCTAAACCACTAGTCGGTATCAATTAATAAGGTTTATACCTCAAGAAACACGTGTTGGGTAATGGTAATTCCCGAGTTTTTTTTCTTAGAGAGTTTCATAGCTTTTATTTTCTATTTAAATTTCCGTAACCATTTATCTGAGCATTCCTAAAGTGTATTTAAATTTCCTTCCAGTTTTCTTTCATCCTCTTCAGTTTGTATTCTGCTCAGTACCATCCTCAACTATGGATATTTAGGGGCTAATTTTTGTAATAAGGTCATTAATATGAACCAGGAGTTTTAGAGGACCCAACAGATCCCTGTGGAACTCCACTAATAACTTTCTAGTATCATAATTCGTCAACCATCATAGTGACTCGTTGTTTTCTTCAATTTACTTTTCAAATTTGTCAGGAAGCCTTCTTTGTGACATCGAATCAAAAACCTTCCTACAATCTAGATTTGTAAGGCCAGTCCTTCCATTTCTAGAACCATGCTGGTGTTCAGTCTGGAATTTATTACTGTCAAGGTGTTCGAAAAGTCTTGTAATGTTTTACAGTAACTTAAACGTTGCACTCATGCAAAGTCTTGTAATGTTTTACAGTAACTTAAACGTTGCACTCATGCTCACTGGCCAATAGTTCAGGGCTTCCTGCCTATCACTTTTTTGGAGGGGAATACTGGTAAGACCTTTGTCATCCACCGATCATCATGTATTTCACTCAGAATTGTTAAAAATGTGTTAGTGGCTTGCACAGTAGTTGAGCTCAACTTAATATTAGTGCTGATAATTCCCTCTGGTCCTGATGCCTCTGATGTATCAAGTTCCATTAAGAGTCCCTCTCACTTCCTTAACTTTTTTAATGAAAGTTTGATTTGATATATCCTACCCTCCGTTTCTGGCACTGGCCCTTGCTCATTGATAAACACACTATAGAACCTTCTGTTGCCCTCATTACATATCTCCCTGTAATTATTTTGCGAGTGTTTTCTTTTCTTATGATATGGCTGTGATAAAACTTAGCTTCTATCTTTATTTTCTCTTTATGTCAATTTCATTTTCTTTTTTTCAGCTTCCCTTTTCACCTGAAGATTTTTTCTTTTGCTAGTTTGATTCTTCTCTGTCGTTGGTTGTAATATATACTTTTTCCATACTTTTTTTGTTTTAGATTTTTGCCTCTTCACATTTATGATGAAAACTTGTATAGCCAGTGTTTCATATAGTATATTGCTCTGTGGTTTGGTACAAACATCCTAGTCATTTCTTTGCACATATGACTAAAACAAATATTTTCACCATTTCCTTGTTTGGTTGTTCCTTGAATATTTGTTCTTGTCTCAGAAAATGCCTCATTCCTTCATAGGTACAGTTGTATACATCAATCTTCGATTTTTCAGTCTTTCCTCTCTTCTTTAGTTACACTTCCATCAAGCAGCAGAGCATCAACAGTGATCTTCATATGGCGGATATTACCAAAAGTGGTAGACAGACACTAGGCACAGAGTAAACGTTTATCACAGGTACGTTTCACCCATACAGGGGGTATTATCAAATAATGAATGACTTGAAGCACACTGTGTACCACACACTGCTCACTTGCAGTAAAGTGCTCTCTGCTAGTCTAGCTAGTGAAGCAATATCCTATATTACTCTCGTCGGTTCTCTGACAGGCTACCTTAGAAACTTTTGCATTATAGATTCAAGTAGTTTATTCCTCCATGTCTGGTACTCCAGTTTTCCCAGTCTATATTTGCATAGTTGAAGTCTACCAATATGATTGATAAAGGCCTTGTTCTGTTTGCTACATCTGCAGTGTTGTGAGTGTTGATTATCACTGCTGCATTGTTCGTCATAGTCGAATTCATCTGTGGGTCTTTTTTTTTTAGTTCTGGATTGTAAATGAGCACCGCAAACCCCAAGGGGCCCTTTGTATTGATTACAAATATATAATCTGTGATATCACCACAGTGTGAAATTAACATTCACGTTTCTGCCCATGTTTTTTTCAACTAGAATGCTAGACCTTCATTCACCCCCCTCACCATTCCTCAACTTTCGCATTATGCAGTGTTCTTTGAGGAAATTGCACCCAGTGTAATGTTCGTTAGTTTAGTTTCTGCAGATGCAGTAAGGTCTGGGAGATCTTCATTTGTTCTCTAACTTAAATATATATTCGTTTTCTGTCAGCACATGTCTGTGTTCATAGTGATTGACGATTTTGTAAGGATAATGTAACTGAGCGTTAGTGAATCATGGGGCTACTGTCAAGTTCTGAAATTTTAAGGATTTCTTTGAGGGGTGGGGTGTTAGGTTGTGGATTGTGGGAGTGTAGTGGGTTGTGAGGGAGTGGTAGGTTGTGGGGATGGTAGGTTGTGGGGATGGAAGGTTGTGTCGGTGGCAGGTTGTGGGGGTTTGGTATATTGTCAAAGTGGTAGGTTAATGAGATGGTAGGTTGATGGGGTTGTAGGTTGTGAGAGTATTGTGGGTCTTGGGTGCCTTTTATGTTGGTAGATTTGTGGCTGTGGTTGTAGTTGTGGGTGTTATCTGTTAGGAGATTATAGTTACTCTTCGGAAGGTCTTCAGAGTTGATGAATTTGTATTCTCTGGGGTTACACGATGTTGTGTGTGTATGTGTGCGTGTGTTTATACTTACCGAGTTGTATGCTAGGATAAAGTCTCTGTTCCTGGTACCACCTCTCAAACCTACTTTTGACCGAAATTAATTTGTAAAAACATTGCATTTTTGGGCTCTTTCATTTCTACTCGTGAAACTGTATAAGCGGAGTTCACCTTCACCACCTACCTGCTTGTCCACTTCATTCCACTTTCTTACAACCCTGAGGCTAATGAAATATTTCTTGATCTTCCTGTTGCTCTGTTGTCTTAAACTGTTGCAAGTGCTTCTGGGTGTTGCTCTGTTGTCTTAAACTGTTGCAAGTGCTTCTGGGAGTCTGGACCACCACCTTATATAAACACACCTTGCGTCATTATGTGCTGGAATACAAAAAAAAATAGATAACTCACTCATAAATGTTCAAGTATTTTACCTCCGTAACTTTACAAGTCTCATTTTAATGGTATACAATACCACCATTCCTTTCTGTTTTGGACTGAATGAGCCGCTGGTTGGCGAAACGTTTCCAATATAAGATACACAAATGTTGCGCACGTGTCTCATTTATCTTGTTGATTTTCTAAAAGGATTTATACAAATGCAGGTGTAGTATAGCCTCTAGATTCGTTACTTATACTTATTGATATAAAGCAGTGTAATCTACTAGCTTTATCATGCACACTTAGGCTCTGTTGTCTTGACTTCAGAATTCTGCCGCCCATAACTCCCGTGTACTTTTCACATTATGCATGATGAAGTTTTGCATTATTCAGTTCATAAGTGCCAGGATTATGCTTATTCCCGAGGGTTAAGACTTTACAATCATCTACATTGAACTACATCTGCCACTTCGGCCCATGACATTAGTTTGTCCAAGTCTTCCTGAAGTTCAATTGCATCTTCCACTGAATATATTATTCGCCAATTTTTGTGTCTTCAGCGAATTTATACATGTCACTACGTACTCCCTCGTCAAGGTCATGTATGTAAATTAAAGAGAGTAAGGTTCCTAAAACTAATCCTTGCGGAACGCCACCTGCGATGGTCACTATTCTAATTTCGCCTCACTAATGCAAGCTATTGTTACCTATCGGTAAGCCATGCTTCTCTCCGTGAGAGAACATTTTTCCCTCTGCTATGTGCTGCCACTTTAAAAAAAAATTGTATGGTACTGTATCAGAAGTTTTACTGAATTCCAAATAAACAGCCTCGTAATCTTTATCATGATACACTGCCTCAAATACTTTATTGAAGGAGATCAATAAATTTGTCAGTCATGAAAGACGGCTTGTGAATTTGTGTTGAGAATTATCAGTCAAATTGTGCTCAAGATGGATTCTTATTATATTGGCTATAATTGACTCTAATAATTTGCCTGCTCATTTGAGGTGAGGCTTATGGGGAAGTAATTTTTTTTATAGTAATGGCTTATCCCCGATTTAAAAATAGGAATTACATTACCCTTCGCTAATTATTCTCTCATCTATGTTGCTTATGTAGATTTTAAACAGCAAGGATCCCAACACTGACCACTGTGGTACACCACTTGTAAAGTCCACATTATTTCTCCCCGGTCCAGAAGATAATCTCTCCTGTACCATACCGATACTTTCTTAATCAGTGTCTCGTGTGAACTTCATCAAAAGTCTTACTGAAGGTCTTAAGCACAATATCGTATTCTTTTTCTTGATTTACCGCCTCAAATACCTTAGTGAAAATGATTAGTAAATTCGTAATGCCAGAACGCTCATATATAAAACTGTACTGAGATTCATTAATCAAATTAGTATATATTTCAAGGTAATTTTGCATTGCATCAGCAATTTCTGATTCCATCAACTTTCCCTCAATTGAGAATAGGCTGACTGGACTATAATTTGAAACCAGGGACTTATCTTCCACGTTATAAGTGGGTATCACATTTGCCATAGTCCACTTATCTGGTAAGATACCAGTTTGTAATGGTCAGTCACTGCCCGGTATTTGTACATGCATGTTTGTGGCTGTGAGGGATGAATCTGAGCTCCTGGCCCTACCTTTCCAACTGGATGCTACTGGGTTCACTCTCCCAACTTCGCGAGGGCTATTATACTTATTTTTAAAGCTACATACTGATCATGCCTCCACAACTGTTCTGTCCAGGTCCGTCCATTTCCTGTTCACTCTGAAGCTGAACGAATGTTTCTTAACGTTTCTGAGACTCGTCTGTTTTTTTAATTTCCATCTGTGCCCTCGTGTACCTGCTTACCTTCTCAGGTGGTATGCCAGCTGATCTCAGGTGGTGTATCAGCTGATTTCAGGTGGTGTATCAGCTGATCTCAGGTGGTGTATCAGCTGATCTCAGGTGGTGTATCAGCTGATCTCAGGTGGTTAGCCAACTGGTGATCTCAGGTCGTGAGCCAGCTTATCTCAGGTGGTGGGTCAGCTGGTGATCTCAGGTGGTGGGCCAGCTGGTGATCTCAGGTGGTGGGCCAGCTTCACTCTCGCTGACTCAGAGAAGGGTCAGATATATTTATACATGCAAATAACTTCAGTCTTTATTTATTTATATATATATATATATTTTTTTTTTTGCAATCGCTAAGCCTGGGGCAGAATGATGAGGTGGTGATGGTAGTGGGATGGTGGTGGTAGGATGGTGATGGTGGTGGGATGGTAGTGGTGATGGTGGTGGTGATGGTAGTGATGATAGTGGTAGTGGGATGGTGATGGTGGTGGTGGTGGTAGTGGGATGGTGAAGGTGGTGGTGGTTGGATGATGATGGTTGTGGAATGGTGATGGTAGTGGGATTGTAGTGGTGGTGGGATGGTGGTGGTAGTGGGATGGTGATGGTAATGAGATGGTGGTAGTGGGACGATGATGGTAATGGAATGGTGGTTGTGGTGGGACGGTGATTGTGGTTGTGGTGGGAAGGTGATGGTGGTTGTGGTGGTGGGATGGTGATGAGATTTTGAAGGTGATAGTGGGATGGTTATGGTGATGGTGGTTGTGGTAGGATGGTGATGGTGGTTGTGGTGGGATTGTGATGATGGTGTAGTGGGAAGGTGATAGTGGGATGGGGATGGTAGGATTGTGATAGTGATTGTAGTGGGATGGTGCTGGTGGAAATGATGGTGCTGGTGACGGTAGTGATGGTGATGATGGTTGTGATGGTGGTAGTAGCTCCGGCTTATACATAAATGTTCACATGGAATGTTTTGTTGGTCACCAGTGTTTTCAAAGTAGAATAAGATGTACAAGAGCCCCATGAAGGTGTGTGTTCAAGGTAGTGTTATACAAGAGCCCCATGAAGGTGTGTACTCACCTAGTTGTGGATGCAGGGGTAGTCATAGCTCCTGGCCCCGCCAGGAGTGTTATACAAGAGCACCATGAAGGTGTGTGTTGAAGGTAGTGTTATACAAGAGCCCCATGAAGGTGTGTGTTGAAGGTAGTGTTATACAAGGTTCCCAGGAAGGTGTGTGTTGAAGGTAGTGTTATACAAGGGTCCCAGGAAGGTGTGTGTTGAAGGTAGTGTTATACAAGGGTCCCATGTAGGTGTGTGTTGAAGGTAGTGTTATACAAGGGTCCCAGGAAGGTGTGTGTTGAAGGTAGTTTTATACAAGGGTCCCAGGAAGTTGTGTGTTGAAGGTAGTGTTATACAAGAGCCCCATGAAGGTGTGTGTTGAAGGTAGTGTTATACAAGGGTCCCAGGAAGGTGTGTGTTGAAGGTAGTGTTATACAAGGGTCTCAGGAAGGTGTGTTGAAGGTAGTGTTATACAAGGGTCCCATGAAGGTGTGTGTTGAAGGTAGTGTTATACAAAAGTCCCAGGAAGGTGTGTGTTGAAGGTAGTGTTATACAAGGGTCCCAGGAAGGTGTGTGTTGAAGGTAGTGTTATACAAGAGCCCCATGAAGGTGTGTGTTGAAGGTAGTGTTATACAAGGGTCACAGGAAGGTGTGTGTTGAAGGTAGTGTTATACAAGGGTTCCAGGAAGGTGTGTGTTGAAGGTAGTGTTATACAAGGGTCTCAGGAAGGTGTGTGTTGAAGGTAGTGTTATACAAGGGTCCCAGGAAGGTGTGTGTTGAAGGTAGTGTTATATAAGAGTCCCATGAAGGTGTGTGTGTTGAAAGTAGTGTTATACAAGGGTCCCAGGAAGGTGTGTGTTGAAAGTAGTGTTATACAAGGGTCCCAGGAAGGTGTGTGTTGAAGGTAGTGTTATACAAGGGTCCCAGGAAGGTGTGTGTTGAAGGTAGTGTTATACAAGGGTCCCAGGAAGGTGTGTGTTGAAGGTAGTGTTATACAAGGTTCCCAGGAAGGTGTGTGTTGAAGTTAGTGTTATACAAGGGTCTCAGGAAGGTGTGTGTTGAAGGTAGTGTTATACAAGGTTCCCAGGAAGGTGTGTGTTGAAGGTAGTGTTATACAAGGGTCCCATGAAGGTGTGTGTTGAAGGTAGTGTTCTACAAGGGTCCCATGAAGGTGTGTGTTGAAGGTAGTGTTATACAAGAGTCCCATGAAGGTGTGTGTTGAAGGTAGTGTTATACAAGGGTCTCAGGAAGGTGTGTGTTGAAGGTAGTGTTATACAAGGTTCCCAGGAAGGTGTGTGTTGAAGGTAGTGTTATACAAGGGTCCCATGAAGGTGTGTGTTGAAGGTAGTGTTCTACAAGGGTCCCATGAAGGTGTGTGTTGAAGGTAGTGTTCTACAAGGGTCCCATGAAGGTGTGTGTTGAAGGTAGTGTTATACAAGAGTCCCATGAAGGTGTGTGTTGAAGGTAGTGTTATACAAGGGTCTCAGGAAGGTGTGTGTTGAAGGTAGTGTTATACAAGGGTCCCAGGAAGGTGTGTGTTGAAGGTAGTGTTATACAAGAGTCCCATGAAGGTGTGTGTTGAAGTTAGTGTTAAACAAGGGTCTCAGGAAGGTGTGTGTTGAAGGTAGTGTTATACAAGGTTCCCAGGAAGGTGTGTGTTGAAGGTAGTGTTATACAAGGGTCCCATGAAGGTTTGGGTTGAAGGTAGTGTTATACAAGGGTCCCATGAAGGTGTGTGTTGAAGGTAGTGTTATACAAGAGTCCCATGAAGGTGTGTGATGAAGGTAGTGTTATACAAGGGTCTCAGGAAGGTGTGTGTTGAAGGTAGTGTTATACAAGGGTCCCAGGAATGTGTATGTTGAAGTTGTGTTATACAAGGGTCTCAGGAAGGTGTGTGTTGAAGGTAGTGTTATACAAGGGTCCCAGGAAGGTGTGTGTTGAAGGTAGTGTTATACAAGGGTCTCAGAAAGGTGTGTGTTGAAGGTAGTGTTATACAAGGGTCCCAGGAAGGTGTGTGTTGAAGGTAGTGTTATAAAAGGTTCCAAGGAAAGTGTGTTGAAGGTAGTGTTATACAAGGGTCCCAGGAAGGTGTGTGTTGAAGGTAGTGTTCTACAAGGGTCCCAGGAAGGTGTGTGTTGAAGGTAGTGTTATACAAGGGTCCCAGGAAGGTGTGTGTTGAAGGTAGTGTTATACAAGAGCACCATGAATGTGTGTGTTGAAGGTAGTGTTATACAAGAGCCCCATGAAGGTGTGTGTTGAAGGTAGTGTTATACAAGGGTCCCATGAAGGTGTGTGTTGAAGGTAGTGTTATACAAGAGCCCCATGAAGGTGTGTGTTGAAGGTAATGTTATACAAGGGTCCCAGGAAGGTGTGTGTTGAAGGTAGTGTTATACAAGGGTCCCAGGAAGGTGTGTGTTGAAGGTAGTGTTATACAAGGGTCCCAGGAAGGTGTGTGTTGAAGGTAGTGCTATACAAGAGCACCATGAATGTGTGTGTTGAAGGTAGTGTTATACAAGAGCCCCATGAAGGTGTGTGTTGAAGGTAGTGTTATACAAGGGTCCCAGGAAGGTGTGTGTTGAAGGTAGTGTTATACAAGAGCCCCATGAAGGTGTGTGTTGAAGGTAATGTTATACAAGGGTCCCAGGAAGGTGTGTGTTGAAGGTAGTGTTATACAAGGGTCCCAGGAAGGTGTGTGTTGAAGATAGTGTTATACAAGGGTCCCAGGAAGGTGTGTGTTGAAGGTAGTGCTATACAAGAGCACCATGAATGTGTGTGTTGAAGGTATTGTTATACAAGGGTCCCAGGAAGGTGTGTGTTGAAGGTAGTGTTATACAAGAGCCCCATGAAGGTGTGTGTTGAAGGTAATGTTATACAAGGGTCCCAGGAAGGTGTGTGTTGAAGGTAGTGTTATACAAGGGTCCCAGGAAGGTGTGTGTTGAAGGTAGTGTTATACAAGGGTCCCAGGAAGGTGTGTGTTGAACTTAGTGTTTTACAAGGGTCCCAGGAAGGTGTGTGTTGAACGTAGTGTTATACAAGGGCCCCAGGAAGGTGTGTGTTGAAGGTAGTGTTATACAAGGGCCCCAGGAAGGTGTGTGTTGAACGTAGTGTTATATAAGGGCCCCAGGAAGGAGTGTGTTGAACGTAGTGTTAAACAAGAGCCCCATGAACGTGTGTGTTGAACGTAGTGTTATATAAGGGCCCCAGGAAGGTTGTGTGTTGAACGTAGTGTTATACAAGGGTCCCAGGAAGGTGCGTGTTGAACGTAGTGTTATACAAGGGTTCCAGGAAGGTGTATGTTGAACGTAGTGTTATACAAGGGTTCCAGGAAGGTGTGTGTTGAACGTAGTGTTATACAAGGGTTCCAGGAAGGTGTGTGTTGAATGTAGTGTTATACAAGGGTTCCAGGAAGGTGTTGTTGAACGTAGTGTTATACAAGGGTTCCAGGAAGGTGTGTGTTGAACGTAGTGTTATACAAGGGTTCCAGGAAGGTGTGTGTTGAACGTAGTGTTATACAAGGGTTCCAGGAAGGTGTGTGTTGAACGTAGTGTTATACAAGGGTTCCAGGAAGGTGTGTGTTGAACGTAGTGTTATACAAGGGTTCCAGGAAGGTGTGTTGAACGTAGTGTTATACAAGGGTCCCAGGAAGGTGTGTGTTGAACGTAGTGTTATTTATATACAGCACACCTGATGTAGTTTAACTGGCTCCTGTATTTATATCTACGGTCTTTGTTCGCCACATTTAATTTAAATTCTCTTTTTCTAATGTTTTGACTGTTTCCCCTGGGAGGATGAATGACTGTGTTCCCCTGGGAGGATTAATGACTGTTTCTCCATGGGAGGATGAATGACTGTGTCCCCCTGGGAGGATGAATGACTGTGTCCCCCTGGGAGGATGAATGACTGTGTCCCCCTGGGAGGATGAATGACTGTGTCCCCCTGGGAGGATGAATGACTGTGTCCCCCTGGGAGGATGAATGAATGTGTCCCCCTGGGAGGATGAATGACTGTGTCCCCCTGGGAGGATGAATGACTGTGTCCCCCTGGGAGGATGAATGACTGTGTCCCCCTGGGTGGATGAATGACTGTGTCCCCCTGGGAGGATGAATGACTGTGTCCCCCTGGGAGGATGAATGACTGTGTCCCTCTGGGAGGATGAAGGACTGTGTCCACCTGGGAGGATGAATGACTGTGTCCCTCTGTGAGGATGAATGACTGTTTCCCCTGGGAGGATGAATGACTGTGTCCCCCTGGGAGGATGAATGACTGTGTCCCCCTGGGAGGATGAATGACTGTGTCCTCTGGGAGGATGAATGACTGTGTCTCCTGGGAGGATGAATGACTGTGTCCCCTGGGAGGATGAATGACTGTGTCCCCTGGGAGGATGAATGACTGTGTCCCCCTGGGAGGATGAATGACTGTGTCCCCCTGGGAGGATGAATAACTGTGTCCCCCTGGGAGGATGAATGACTGTTTCCCCTGGGAGGATGAATGACTGTGTCCCCCTGGTAGGATGAATGACTGTGTCCCCCTGGGAGGATGAATGACTGTGTCCCCCTGGGAGGATGACTGACTGTCCCCCTGGGAGGATGAATGACTGTGTCCCTCTGTGAGGATGAATGACTGTTTCCCCTGGGAGGATGAATGACTGTGTCCCCCTGGGAGGATGAATGACTGTGTCCCCTGGGAGGATGAATGACTGTTTCCCCTGGGAGGATGAATGACTGGAAGTTTGTGGTGCATAATTAATCTTAGGTGATATTGAACCTCTGAGGTGCCATAACTGATAATCCAGCGGGTGCCACTCTGTCACCCTTTAGGAATCTGAGAACTCCAGGATAGCTGCCAATGTGGTCGCCGGTCCTCTGTCAGCACTAAGAGACATACATGAAAAGTTTTACTGGAATTTATTGCTAGTGTGCTTTTAGGTAAAGGAATTCACCCTTCTTACTTTCAAAGTGAGAGGTATGCTGGTAGTGATGTTCCAGATTGCTGTTATTTTGACCGTAGGTAGAGTAGAGGTTAGAGGCACCGAGACCCCTCACATACCCAGCCTTCTTTACTTAAGTCATATGGAAAACAAAGTGAACTAGCCAACATTTATAGCTTCATTAAGCATACATTTATTTTGGGTCAGAATCAGAGATTAAACAAACATTTCCTGTGTGACTACAGATGCTGCTCTAATGAATAATTGTAAACAAGGCTTTGTTTATTACAGTCGATTATTACCAGTATGCTATTGATCATCCTTGCTTAATAACTTCTGGCAATAATGGTACAGAGAATATCTCTACTTACAGTTAAGACTGCTTCTAATGCATCAGCAGTGTCATGAACACACATCGAGCTTCAAAGTACAAGCTAAAAGTTTTCTCTTGACACCTTTACATTTATTTCTCTCCCAGTAAAACTTAAGTAATAACTAAGATACCAATGAAATAAATCCGCCATATCATCATCATCTTACTGATTGTCCTCTTGTCATGTGATTTCCATAGCTGTCAATTTATGCAAATTTTCAAAACGCAAAGCAAGAAAGATGAGCAGTTACACATTCACATCTAAGAGATAAGCATGACTGATCACTGTTGCAGCTGCACTGGATCAATTTGAGGACGTCAGGTGCTGCAACTTGAACATCCTGAGGTAAAGGACAACAAAGAGTCTTGACACGTTTGTCCTTCTCCCATCCATATATTGCTTGATCCAGGTGTGGAGGTTGTTCATCCACAGCAACCTTCAATTTGAATGCCAGTAAATGACCCCCTCTTCTCATTTTCATTGAATGCCTCCTTCGTTCAAGGTAAAATTAAAATTTTGACAAAGGATGTGAACTCTTCGTCCTGTCAGTGAAAGCCAAACGTTGTAGTGTATGTCGACATTGTTTCTCCACTCAGGCTTCTTACCATAGCCAGCTATAATAAAGGTTGTTCATTCGTGAATATCTTTCATGGCTGCTGAGGGGTATTCTAGAATTTTTAATTTATTTCCTGCTTCAAGATCCCTCATAGCATGTTACTGAGTCACAGAAACTCGTCAGTGTGCTCTTAAATGACATTAATTGTGAAGGTATGTCTTGTTTAACACCTGTGGCACCTGTTAACTAATGAACATGCTTGACTTGTGGACCTTTTCAAAACTGTTGTGGGCAGCTGTCTCTCTGCGTAATAATGCACTAACAACACACACAGTGTATAATACTGAGACTGATATTCAAGTGTTGTTAATGACACCACTTTTGAGGCATGATGTTTACATCAGCTTCTTCGTGAATGTTCTTGAAGTCTTGCCTTTGAATAAGAAACAAACTGAATATTTCTATAAGTATAGATGGTTTCAGTAAGCACTAGGCAGTTAGGGTTGTTTGTTTAATTGTAGCCAGAAGTTCATACTATACCCATCAACTGTGACTTTTTTAATGGCAGCACAAAGTGTTGAGGAGGAAGTGGAGAGTTTATATGCAGCTGATGCTCTTGAGAAACCTGAGTTGCATGATCACAACTAATACCACTCTTGATATTGTACTCTTGGTAGCAGTCAAAGATTAACTGCACCCTGATGTTCTGTAACTTCGCTAGTGACACATTTAACACAATTCACAATGAATCTCCTTTGACAACAGTAATAGTGGGGGACATCTGCTTCATGCAGACCACAGACGGCACCTTTTAGCCTTACCTCAAGTTAGTTTGCCCACTTATCCTTTCCTTTACTACAGCTTTTAAGAATCCAATCATTGAAGGACAGCTCAGTTCTTGGCCTTGCAATTCTGCAAATATGCTGTTTGCCACCTGGAAGATTACGTGGGTCATATTCGAGTGAGCACATCTCCCCACACAATATATGCTTGAAGTTAAATAATTTAACCTCGGAACTGCATAGTTTATTAAGTAGTGAAATTTCACTTTATGACATTTGCTTTCACTCCCTGGGTCTGGTGTTGTATATGTGTTTTTGAAGTATGTGAAGAAACATGCCTTGCGTGGGGGTCACGGTAATGGTTAAATTTTTATCCAAACTTATTTTTTGGCGATTCCTCGTGAATGTTGAGTGGCAGCAGTGATGATTCTGATGAGAGGTGATCCAGATATAATTAAATTTTCTGACGAATTACTACACTTGAAGACGTTCGATGAAGTCATCATTCAGTTCTTTCTACAAGCAAGAAAAAACTGGCTACTATATTAAAAAAGTTAAAAAAAAAGCACTAATGTATTCCTCTGCTCCATTTATGAAAAACGTAAACTTATAGGAATGTTAATACATTTCATGTAAAAAGTGTCCAGACTTCATTAGAGCAGAATGATTGATCTCTTTGATCTGAAAAAAACAAGTGAAATATATTTAATTAAAATACTCAACATTAATGCTGATATGTTTGTCTTTATGAAACCACGAGTGACTGCTGAGGCCTTGGCAGCCATCTTGAAGTGTTCAAACTGAATAATGATAGAGCAGCACTCAGTGTTATCACTCTAGACACATCGAGAGTGATAGAGCAGCACTCAGTGTTATCACTCTAGACACATCAAGGATGATAGAGCAGCACACAGTTATCACTCTAGACACATCAAGGATGATAGAGCAGCACACAGTTATCACTCTAGACACATCAAGGATGATAGAGCAGCACTCTGGACACCTATAATTCTGCTGAAAACAATTATGCATCTTTAAAAATCAAGGGTCAGACAAATATAATTTATGAATCACCAGCGCACAGTACTAGACGTTAGACTTGATGTTCTTCAACCACACTGCTTCATCCACACTGCTTCATCCACACTGCTTCATCCACACTTCTTCATCCACACGGTTTTATTTCGTCTCCCATCCTACACCTCCTGGACCAGGACTGGAACTTCTGGCACACCACATACTCGTGGTAGACCACAGTATAGTGTCCCTGGACTAGTTTTCCTGGCATACCACAGTAGTGTCCCTGGACTGGTCTTCTGACAGACCACAGTAGTGTCCATGGACTGGTCTTCCTGACAGACCACAGTAGTGTCCCTGGACTGGTCTTCTGACAGACCACAGTAGTGTCCCTGGACTGGTCTTCCTGACAGACCACAGTAGTGTCCCTGGACTGGTCTTCTGACAGACCACAGTAGTGTCCCTGGACTGGTCTTCCTGGCAGACCACAGTAGTGTCCCTGGACTGGTCTTCCTGGCAGACCACAGTAGTGTCCCTGGACTGGTCTTCCTGACAGACCACAGTAGTGTCCCTGGACTGGTCTTCTGACAGACCACAGTAGTGTCCATGGACTGGTCTTCCTGACAGACCACAGTAGTGTCCCTGGACTGTCTTCCTGGCAGACCACAGTAGTGTCCCTGGACTGGTCTTCCTGACAGACCACAGTAGTGTCCCTGGACTGGTCTTCCTGGCAGACCACAGTAGTGTCCCTGGACTGGTCTTCCTGGCAGACCACAGTAGTGTCCCTGGACTGGTCTTCCTGGCAGACCACAGTAGTGTCCCTGGACTGGTCTTCCTGACAGACCACAGTAGTGTCCCTGGACTGGTCTTCCTGACAGACCACAGTAGTGTCCCTGGACTGGTCTTCTGACAGACCACAGTAGTGTCCATGGACTGGTCTTCCTGACAGACCACAGTAGTGTCCCTGGACTGGTCTTCCTGGCAGACCACAGTAGTGTCCCTGGACTGGTCTTCCTGACAGACCACAGTAGTGTCCCTGGACTGGTCTTCCTGGCAGACCACAGTAGTGTCCCTGGACTGGTCTTCCTGGCAGACCACAGTAGTGTCCATGGACTGGTCTTCCTGACAGACCACAGTAGTGTCCATGGACTGGTCTTCCTGACAGACCACAGTAGTGTCCCTGGACTGGTCTTCCTGGCAGACCACAGTAGTGTCCTTGGACTGGTCTTCCTGGCAGACCACAGTAGTGTCCCTGGACTGGTCTTCCTGACAGACCACAGTAGTGTCCCTGGACTGGTCTTCCTGACAGACCACAGTAGTGTCCCTGGACTGGTCTTCCTGACAGACCACAGTAGTGTCCCTGGACTGGTCTTCCTGGCAGACCACAGTAGTGTCCCTGGACTGGTCTTCCTGACAGACCACAGTAGTGTCCCTGGACTGGTCTTCCTGGCAGACCACAGTAGTGTCCCTGGACTGGTCCTCGATGTGGTCTTGTTTATCTAGTACACCAGGGTTGTGGCTACGTTAAACACAGGTCTCCTGGCAGATCCCCAGTCAAAAGATACCTTCATTCCTATGTAAGAGTTAAATTAAACTTTGTGTATAATACTGAGACACAATCATTTACTGCTGGTCTCTGTATATACAGAGATAAAATTTTGGAGTTAGATTAATAAATTGAGGAAGCCTAGGGAACAAATGGATTTGATAGTTAAAAATAGGAGAGGAGAGTTATTCAATGGAGAGTTAGAGGTATCGGGAAGATGGAGAGAATATTTTGAGTAACTGTTAAATGTTGATAAAGATAGGGAAGCTGTGATTTTGTGTATAGGGCAAGGAGGAATAACATCTTGTAGGAATGAGGAAGAACCAGTTGTGAGTGTGGGGGAAGTTCGTGAGGCAGTGGGTAGAATGAAAGGGGGTAAGGCAGCTGGGATTGATGGAATAAAGATAGAAATGTTAAAAGCAGGTGGGGATATAGTTTTGGAGTGGTTGGTGCTTTTATTTAATAAATGTATGGAAGAGGGTAAGGTACCTAGGGATTGGCAGAGAGCGTGCATAGTTTATTTGTATAAAGGCAAAGGGGACAAAAGAGAGTGCAAAAATTATAGAGGAATAAGTCTGTTTAGTATACCTGGTAAAGTGTATGGTAGAGTTATTATTGAAAGAATTAAGAGTAAAACGGAGAGTAGGATAGCAGATGAACAAGGAGGCTTTAGGGGTGTGTAGACCAAGTGTTTACAGTGAAACATATAGATGAACAGTATTTAGATAAGGGTAGAGGTTTCTGTGGTATTTATGGATTTGGAAAAGGCGTATGACAGGGTGGATAGGGAGGCAATGTGGCAGATGTTGCAACTATATCGAATAGTAGGTAGGTTATTGAAAGGAGTGAAGAGTTTTTACGAGGATATTGAGGCTCAGGTTAAAGAGTATGTGTTGGGGAGGTCTGAGCACAGCTCAGACCTCCCCAACACAACTGTCGTCAAAGATTTGTTAAGTTATACCATGACTTAAGGAAAGATCCTAGATTTCACCTTACGAAACAGACAAAAGCAAATGATATAGTAATTATGAACAAGGTGGATTATAGTGGAAAAATGAACATGTTATTAGAAGACGGGGGAACATACGTGCCTCTTAACACGATTGCAAACAAATCAAAGAACGGTTGGAGCTTGAAACACTCTGACCTGGGTTTTGGGACGCACTTGCCATGAGTTGAAGCCTCACAAGTTCCGTGATATATTTACCTTTAAATAGGGCTGGCCTATGAAGTGATCTGAGGTAGGATAACAAGTCTTAGCTTGTAAACTGTGTAGGGAAGTGCATACATATATGCAGAAAATACTTCATCTATCGTTTTCACTTTCATAACTCCCGTTGAAATATTTATCATTAAAAATGAGGTGCGTGTTAGGAGTGAGTGATAGAGTGGTGTGACGCATATCTTATAAACACGCGTCACTCAGGTGTTTTTAGCCTTGCCTCAACACCTGTTAAAAGTGGAATATGATGTGTCTGGATGTTTTGTGAGAGCTGATAAGTTCCTTGAGAGTGTGGGTGGTTGTTGTGATGACTGGTGCAGCTGTGGTTGTTGTGATGACTGGTGCAACTGTGGTTGTTGTGATGACTGGTGCAACTGGTGGTGGTGGTGATGGTTGTAATGACTGGTGCAACTGTGGTGGTGGTGGTGGATTGTTGTGATGACTGGTGCAACTGTGGTGGTGGTTGTTGTGATGACTGGTTCAACTGTGGTGGTGGTTGTTGTAATGACTGGTGCAACTGTGGTGGTGGTTGTTGTGATGACTGGTGCAACTGTGGTGGTGGTTGTTGTAATGACTGGTGCAACTGTGGTGGTGGTTGTTGTAATGACTGGTGCAACTGTGGTGGTGGTTGTTGTAATGACTGGTGCAACTGTGGTGGTGGTTGTTGTAATGACTGGTGCAACTGTGGTGGTGGTTGTTGTGATGACTGGTGCAACTGTGGTGGTGGTTGTTGTGATGACTGGTGCAACTGTGGTGGTGGTTGTTGTAATGACTGGTGCAACTGTGGTGGTGGTTGTTGTGATGACTGGTGCAACTGTGGTGGTGGTTGTTGTAATGACTGGTGCAACTGTGGTGGTGGTTGTTGTAATGACTGGTGCAACTGTGGTGGTGGTTGTTGTGATGACTGGTGCAACTGTGGTGGTGGTTGTTGTAATGACTGGTGCAACTGTGGTGGTGGTTGTTGTAATGACTGGTGCAACTGTGGTGGTGGTTGTTGTGATGACTGGTGCAACTGTGGTGGTGGTTGTTGTGATGACTGGTGCAGCTGTGGTGATGGTGGTTGTTGTGATGACTGGTGCAACTGGTGGTGGTGGTGATGGTGGTTGTAATGACTGGTGCAACTGTGGTGGTGGTAGTGGTGGTGGTTGTTGTGATGACTGGTGCAGATGTGGTGGTGATAGTAGTGGTGGTTGTTGTGATTGGTGCAACTGTAGTGGTGGTGGTTGTGGTAGTGTTTGGTGATGGTAGTGATGATGGTGGTGGAAGTGTTTGGTGATGATGGTGGTTAGGGGGATTAGGTAAGGTTCGTCAGGAAACAAGACAGGTGGTAGTGTTTGGTGGTGGTGGTGATGATGGTGGTGGTGGTGGTGGTAATGGTGGTGGTGGTGGTAATGGTGGTGATGGTGGTAGTGGTGGTGGTGATGATGGTGGTGGTGATGGTAGTAGTGGTGGTGATGGTAGTAGTGGTGGTGATGGTGGTAGTAGTGGTGGTGATGGTAGTAGTGGTGGTGATGGTAGTAGTGGTGGTGATGGTGGTGGTGATAATGGTTGTCATGGTGGTTATGGTGATGATGGTTGTCATGGTGGTCATGATGATGGTTGTCATGGTGATGATGGTTGTCATGGTTATGATGGTGGTCATGGTGATGATGGTTGTCATGGTGGTGATGGTTGTCATGGTGGTTATGGTGATGATGGTTGTCATGGTGACGATGGTTGTTATGGTGATGATGGTTGTCATGGTGGTTATGGTGATGATGGTTGTCATGGTTATGATGGTTGTCATGGTGGTTATGGTGATGATGGTTGTCATGGTGGTCATGGTGATGATGGTTGTCATGGTTATGATGGTTGTCATGGTGGTTATGGTGATGATGGTTGTCATGGTTATGATGGTGGTCATGGTGATGATGGTTGTCATGGTTATGATGGTTGTCATGGTGGTTATGGTGATGATGGTTGTCATGGTGGTTATGGTGATGATGGTTGTCATGGTGATGATGGTTGTCATGGTGATGATGGTTGTCATGGTGGTCATGGTGATGATGGTGGTCATGGTGATGATGGTTGTCATGGTGATGATGGTTGTCATGGTGGTGATGGTGATGATGGTTGTCATGGTGGTGATGGTTGTCATGGTGGTCATGGTGATGATGGTGGTCATGGTGGTAATGGTTGTCATGGTTATGATGGTTGTCATGGTGGTGATGGTGATGATGGTTGTCATGGTGGTGATGGTTGTCATGGTGGTCATGGTGATGATGGCTGTCATTGTGGTCATGGTGATGATGGTTGTCATGGTGGTCATGGTTGTCATGGTTATGATGGTTGTCATGGTGGTTATGGTGATGATGGTTGTCATGGTGGTCATGGTGGTGATGGTTGTCATGGTTATGATGGTTGTCATGGTGGTTATGGTGATGATGGTTGTCATGGTGGTTATGGTGAGGATGGTTGTCATGGTGATGGTTGTCATGGTGATGGTTGTCATGGTGATGATGGTTGTCATGGTGATGATGGTCATGGTGGTGATGGTGGTCATGGTGATGATGGTGGTCATGGTGATGATGGTGGTCATGGTGATGATGGTGGTCATGGTGATGATGGTGGTCATGGTGGTGATGGTGGTCATGGTGATGATGGTTGTCATGGTGATGATGGTGGTCATGGTGGTAATGGTGGTCATGGTGATGATGGTGGTCATGGTGATGACGGTGGTCATTGTGGTGATGGTTGTCATGGTGATGATGGTGGTCATGGTGGTGATGGTGGTCATGGTGGTGATGGTTGTCATGGTGATGATGGTGGTCATGGTGGTGATGGGAGGTAAGGAAGAAAAGGAGAGTGGCACCCCCATGACCATCCACCTTCACCCCTCTCCCAGGCTCATCACCCCTCCCCCAGGTTCATCATTCCTCCACAGGATCATCACCCCTCCCCAGGATCATCACCTCTCTCCAGGATCATCACTCCTCCCCATTATCATCACCCCTCCCAGGCTCATCATCCCTCCCCCAGGATCATCATCCCTCTCCCAGGCTCATCACCCCTCCCCCAGGTTCATCATTCCTCCACAGGATCATCACCCCTCCCCAGGATCATCACCTCTCTCCAGGATCATCACTCCTCCCCAGGATCAGCACCCATCTCCCAGTATCATCACCCCTCTCCCAGGATCATCACCCCTCTCCCAGTATCATCACCCCTCTCCCAGGCTCATCATCCCTCCCCCAGGATCATCATCCCTCTCCCAGGCTCATCACCCTCCCCAGGTTATCGCTCCTCCCCAGGCTTATCACCCCCCCAGGATCATCACCCTCCCCAGGATCATCACCCTCCCCAGGTTCATCATTCTTCCCCAGGCTTATAACTCCTCTCCAGGCTCATCACCCTCCCCAGGCTCATCACCCTTCCCCAGTCTCATCACCCTCCCCGGCTCATCACCCTCCCCAGGCTCATCACCCCTCCCCAGGCTCATCACTCCCCCAGGGTCATCACCCCTCCCCGAGGTTCATCATTCCTCCCCCACGCTCATAACTTCTCCCCAGGCTCATCACCCCTCCCCCAGGGTTAACTCCTCCCCCAGGCTCATCACCCCTCCCCCAGGGTTAACTCCTCCCTCAGCGTCATGGTCACGACGCCTCCCTCTCGTCTCACAGGAAATTGAACTACACTATTATCTTGTTGAGTTGTCAACCACCCACCACCCTCCACCCACAACCCTCCACTCTCCACCCACAACCCACCACCCTCTTCTCACAACCCTCCACCCACAACCCTCCACTCTCCACCCACAACCCACCACCCTCCACCCACAACCCTCCACTCTCCATCCACAACCCACCACCCTCTACTCACAACCCTCCACCCACAACCCACCACCCTCTACCCACCACCCTCCATCCACCACCCCCCACCCTCCACTCACCACCCTCCACCCACCACACTCCATCCACCACCCTCTACCCTTCACTCACCGCCCTGCACCACCCTCCACTTACCACCCTCTACCCATAACTCTCCACTCACCCACCACCATCCACCCACCACCCACTATCCTCTACCCTCCACTCACCACCCTGCACCCACCATCCTCCTTCCACCCACCACCCTCAATCTACCACCCACCCACCACCCTCAATCTACCACCCACCCACCACCTACCACCTTCCACCCACTACCCTCCACCCACCACCTTCCCTCCACCCACCATTCTCCATCCACTCACCACTCCAACCTCCACCCACCACTCTCCATCCTCCAACACTCTCCTCCCTCCACCCATCACCGCCACCTCCCTCCACCCTCTATCCTCCAACCACCACTATCCACTCAACCCTTCACCCACCACCCTCCACCCACCACACCTCCCTCCACCTACCACCCTCCTCCCTCAACCCACAACCCTCCTCCCTCCACCCACTACCCTCCCCATCCTCAACCCTCCACCCACCACCATTCACCACCCTCCACCCACCACACACACACACACACACTATCCACCACACAACACCTTCCTCCCCGCCCTCCACCCACCACCTCTATCCTCCACCTCCACCCTCCTTCCACCACCCTTCCCACCATCCTCCACTCACCACCCTCCACTCACCATCCTCCACTCACCACCCTCCACTCACCACCCTCCACTCACTATCCTCCACTCACCACACACCACCCTCCACTCACCACCCTCCACTCACTATCCTCCACTCAACACCCTCCACTCACCACCCTCCACTCACCACCCTCCACTCACTATCCTCCACTCACCACCCTCCACTCACTACCCTCCACTCACTAACCTCCACTCACTAACCTCCACTCACTATCCTCCACTCACCACCCTCCACTCACTACCCTCCACTCACTACCCTCCACTCACCACCCTCCACTCACTATCCTCCACTCACCACCCTCCACTCACTACCCTCCACTCACCACCCTCCACTCACTATCCTCCACTCACCATCCTCCACTCACCACCCTCCACTCACTATCCTCCACTCACCACACACCACCCTCCACTCACTACCCTCCACTCACTACCCTCCACTCACTACCCTCCACTCACCACCCTCCACTCACTACCCTCCACACAACACCCTCTACTCACCACCCTTCACTCACTACCCTCCACTCACCACACATCACCCTCCACCAACTACCCTCCATCTATCATCCTCCACCCATCACCCCTCTCCCTCCACCCACCACCCTCCACCCACCACCCTCCACCTACCACCCTCCACCCACCACCCTCCACTCACCACACATCACCCTCCACCAACTACTCTCCATCCACCATCCTCCACCCATCACCCGTTTCCCTCCATACACCATCCACAACCATCTGCATGAGACAGCTCTTGTGAACTGGGAGGGTACGGGTAATCAGGTTTGATCCGGGGAAAGAGAAGAGCTACGTTCCAGTGCCTGAAATCGAGAGCCCTTGAGTAACATCAAGGCACCGGCCTTGAGGGGTAGGGGGGTAATGTGTTTATACAGGCGCACTGCTCCACTACCACTGTAATTAATGGCGCATGCTATCTTGAGAGCCATGGTGGGGGGAGGGAGGGAGGTGGAAGGGAGGGAAACATGGAGGAGAGGGAGAAAGGAAGGGTTGGAGGATGGAGGGGAGGTAGAGGTAGAGTGATAGGGAAGGAAGATGTACTTGTAGTAAGTTTATTTAGTGAGTACAATAACATTACATTTGTATGATTATAATTATGTTACATAATAGCGTGTGTATGTATTAACCAGCATCAACAAAACAATACGTCTCACTGACTTGGTTTCCCGTAGCTCGGTTGGTAGCGCACTCACCTCACACACTGATTTCCGTGGTTCGATCCCCGGTACGGGTGGAAACGTTAGGATATATTTCCTTAAGACACCTGCTGTCCCTGTTCACCTAGCAGTAAAATAGGTACCTGGATGTTAGTCGACTGGTGTGGGGGGCTGGGTTTTGACATGAACTGAGGTAGGATATCAGTCTTAGCCAATGAAATTTCTATGTAAAAAAATAATCTTTCTTCCCTTTCTGTAACCTCATATATTAGGTACTATTTAGCTTTCGTTCTAAATTGGTTTATTTGAAAAACCTGCCTTGACCTAGTCAGGCAACACCCTTCCACTCTTTGTTTGATCCTGGTCACCTTCTCTACTGAACATTCTACAAAATTGTGCTCACTTTCCCTAGTATCATAGTAACTTTGGTTCCTTAACCTTGACAAAATTTGCAGCAACCTATTCTGGAAATTGTGACCAATTTTGTAAATATGATTTACCATTATCTGCAACATTAAACCTTTCCAGTTGTTGTAATTCATCTTGACCTACATGTTCTCTTGGTCCCAGACCCAGGATAAATCTTATTTTGAGCAATTTATAGTCTTTCAGTTTTTTTTTATTAGCACAGAGTACCACGAAGGACAAGGTTAGCTTAGGTCTAAGATTCGTCAGGAAACAGGACAAGTGTTTCCTGACGCGGGTCTTAGTCATACGATGCCCCACCGCTGGAGATTTTGGTCGTCTGACCGAAGCCTTCCGCTGGCTTACCGGTCCACCCCTCTAAAAATTAATGTTCGTAGTTTCATCCATAGTATATATATATATATATATATATATATATATATATATATATGAAGAACAAGAATCATCTACATGACATTATGTAAGAACTAGACATAGGGTCCTGCGAGATTAAGTAGGTAGGAACTTTATCCTGGTATTTGTTTTTTACTGCATTGTTCACTATCAATTTTTCAGAGCTGCGTGGACCATAGGGTGTTCTAGGTTACTGTTACACACAATATAAAAATAATTTACCCTTTTCAGTTTATGTTTTGTGTCAAAGAGCATAGATTCTGTTTTTCCTAAGTGTAGTGATAGTTTATTATCTAGTACCATTTGCTGCGGGACTCTAGTGCCAGTGACAGTACATTAGACTGTGTAATGATCATCTGCATATAATACAATTTTACACTCAACACCTGTGGGCGTGTCAGTCACATAACACAAAAATAGTAGGGGACCCAGAATGCTCCCGTTTGAAACGCGTATTATCGGCAGGGGTTCTGATTTTATGTTATTGAACTTGACAATTTGTTTCTTGTCGCTCAGGTAAGACTTGAATCACTCTAGCTCGTAGTTTTTTACATAATGTGTTATGGTTAACTGTATAAAATGCTTGTAGAAGTCTATATTCTCTAACGACATTTGTCAGGTAGACAGTCATATTCACTAAAGATATAACGGTTGAGTAAGGTCTGAAACCTTATTGAAACCTGATAGCATGTTATTGTTATTCAGAAATTTATTTACTTGATAATAAACTGTTTTCTCTAGAATTTTGGACATCACGCTGAGTATACTAACAACCCTATAATTGCCGAGATATCACCTACTTTTTTTTTTTTTTTTTTTTTTGCAAATGGGAGTAACTCTGACAGGGTATTAGTGGTGATGGATAAATTTATTAAGTGAGCTGTGGGGACTGGCATTTCAGAGGAATCATCATCTAGAACTTTGGCTGGGATGTTATCTGGTCCGGTGCTTTCAGTTGAGTTTAACTTGCTTAGTTCTTTCCGCACAGTCATAATACACTCCCAATAGTTGGAGACTGAAGCGAGACCTTTATACTGTAGTAAGTTTTAAAATTATTGGAGTGTGTGTGTTTAAGTTATTTGATGCATCAGGCATTTTGCTGACTAATGGTGATGCAACAGTGAATTGATTTTTTTTAAGCTGATATACTGTAGTACACCTTGTTATCAGCATCTAGCACTATGTTAGATCAGTATACCGTTAGGTTAGGTTAGGTTTGATATAGATACTGATAACAGGCACTTGAGGGTCGGGTCCCCAATTAACAAATTACCATAACAAAAGAATGAAAAATAGTTGCCATAGTTGTTGCCATAGCTCTCTAGCATTTGGTCCTTTTATAAGTGTCTGTACTTTGTTGGTCACCCTGTGAGGAAGGAAGAAAGTGAAGAAAGCGCTGCAACATCTTCCCTGTTTGTCCTAAACCTTTCCAGCAACTGCTCGCTGAATTTGTTATTATCTGATATCTCACCAGTTTTCCAGGACTCACTTCTTCTTTTTGACCTAACCATTTTTATTGGTACAATATCAAGAATGACGATGAATGTTGTCGTAAATTGTTCCCAGCCATCATTTACAACTATGGAACTTGTTATTGTAGTCTAGTAACAGTTTTGTAGTTTCAGTGTGTGTTTGTGCTGTAGTTTATCGCTAATCTTAATGTCTTCTGCTGGCTTATACGTTCTCTGATAATTTTTCTGGTTCAGTAAGTGGTAAGTTGGCCACTAAGACCTATGGAAATGATGCCCACTTGACTAATGTTTTTCAGAGCAGTTACATAATGATTGGTTAAATGTGGTGGTGGCTGACAACTACGTAATCAAATGTGATTATTCTGGAAGATGGACGTACAGCAACAAATTTTAATGATAGAATGAATATTGAAATATCGATTTTTGTAAATGACTCATGTAAAAGGCTTCAAACTTCCTTATTTACAGAAAGCTTTAGATTCTTATTGTGTGGATGCCAATTTGCCAAATTTCATTGTTATTGGCTGTTTTTGTTTGGTAGCTCAATGTGGATAATACAAATTTCAGCTTAAAATAATAAAAAATATCATATTTTTCTACAGCATTATAGAACATTTAATACGGATTATAACAGAAAAGTGAGTGCCAGCTGAAAATTAGTGTTTTATGGCGTTTATAACTTTCAGGGGATTTGCCTTTACTACCAGGCATGCATCCTGAACACGTTCCAAAGTTCTTGCTGGTTGTCCACATCTCTTCTGTAACCCTCAGATTTCTAATGATCCTACAGGTAAAAATCCATGGGAGTTCAGGTCTGGTGACCAGCACACTTCAGTCGTGTGGCCAGAGATTATAATGATGCACTGTACCCGGAGCAGGGCATTGAATTACGTAACCCATTGGCATGACCTCCTAGGTCACTGGACCTAAACTCCACTGAATTTTTACCTTTGGGACCAGTTGAAGACCGAGGTTTATAGAAGAGATGTGGACAGCCAGCAGGAACTTTGGAAGGTGTTTAGGATGCATGGTTGGCAGTGCGGGTAAATCCCGGTGTGTTCGAGTGCGTTCACCAGTGCTGTGAGCGTCGTGCTGTTGCAGGTGCGGGAATGGTACAGCAACCTTTGAACATTTATACTGTAAACACACCATTGTCAAATCTCTTGTAGTAAGAACGCGCAATACAATCAAAACATCGATTAGAGGTCTCATTCAACCAATTCTTAAACCTAATAATATCTTGTAAAAGACACATTTTGTATTTCACATTCAATACACAGGTATAAACCGAGAGGTGTATACACTGTGTATACACCACACAGATATACACTGAGAGGTGTTGTATACACTGAGTTTATTTTAATCCCTGTGTTAAGGGTGAAATCATTCCTGTCGTTAGTGTACTTCTTCGCAGTTCATCTGAAGCTTTAATGACTCAAGTTGTTTTTCCATAGACTCTAAATTTAACTTGGCAAACTTAAGTGGTCCAGCAGCTGCGCCCAGCGTTGGTACGTCCCAGATACAAGCACCACGATGGAGATGATCTAATGACGACTTTCTTGATTATCTTTGGTTAGATCATCTTTTGTCACCATTATATTTTATACTGATTATGTAAGTTGCAACAATGTTTGCTCTCTGAATGTCAGACTGTGTCAGGATGAATAATAGCCAAAGTATAATTGTTATTTTTACTCCGGATATGACTTCCAGCAGAGCTAGATTATTAACATGTTCATGGGGAGAGTAGTAAACCAGTAGGGGTCATGCAACGGCTGGGGGAGTGGGGAGCATCCAGGCTCGATACAAGGAAGGAGAGCACAAGACTTTGATCAAGAGCCGCTTACTATAAATATACAATGGTGCGAAATATAAAACCCGACAGCGGTTATATCACCAGCGTCAAGGATCCTTCTTAGAGGAGCAGCTAAACTAGTTATTAGATTTTCTAACACATTTCTATAGCAAATACCATGGCTGGAACACCCTCCAGTTTTAACATCAGATTTGTGAGTTGTGAATATATTGTTGATGATCTGAACCATAATTAACTTTGTAAAATCAGTCGTTTAAGATAATAATACTGAGACTATCACCACATTAAGGTGGGTCATAAATGTATTATGTAACAAATCAGAATAGAGACATCACACAAAAACCGTGTCGTCAATCTATTGGTATAATATAGACTATTCCCATAAAGTGTGCTTGTATATCATTAGTCAGTCGTGAAATATAGATGAGTATAGAGACTATCACTAAAGTGCGTTTGTTCCCCTACAGGTGGAGCTGGGCGGGGCGTGAGGTGCCTGACGCAGGAGTGTGGCACCGGTGGTTGTCGATCCCCGCCGGGTGGTCGCCGCCGCCGCCGCCGCCGTCGTCTTGGTGGTGGTGGTGTTGAGTTCCGCAGGCAGCCGTCGCGGCGCACCGGGCCTAGTGGTCGGGTATGCCCCCAGGCGAGCAGTGTGTGTTGGAGCAGTGTCTGTGGGAGGCCCGTGTGTTGCAGACGTGTGCATGGCCAGGTTGTGAGACACTGGCATGCCGCCTCCAGGCAACTCTATCCGTACATTAACTCCTACACTCCACCCTCCTCTGTCCTTCCCTCCTGGCGCCTCGCTGCGAGCCACACGTTGCTCTCTCTCCCGCGCACCGTTACCTTCCTTCCTTACTTGGTTTATTAACGCATCTCCGTTACCCAGTGACTCGCCTATGTATAAACTGTTTGCTTATGTAGCCTAGTTTTTTTTTTTTTGCCTACGTGGCCCAGACAGCGACAGTTTTCTCGCGTATACAAAAAATATATATATGATATATAAAATTAGATAAGAAAATTTGCCAGTGTTTTGTTTCACTCGAAAGTTTTCTTTTTTCGCGAGTGTGAAGGAAGTGAAGGAGTGGTAGAGCCGCCAGAAGCAACGCCCCAGACACCCACCTGAGGAGTCACCATACCTGATTATTGCAAGAACCATAGCCTCCCTTCAAGCCATAACCCGTTACACTGCATTTCTCAGTCTCAAAGACCCACAAAGTGGTCTTGTAGTCCCCAGGAGCTGCCAAAGAGAACGCGAGGGTCCTGTAGAGGTGCTACAGCAACCACAGACCCAGAAGACGCTGGAATTAACTTTTTCAGCTAAGGATAGAGAGGGTCACCCTAGCAAGCACTGGCCCGCGAGCGGATGTCTGGAGTCAACCAGGTTCTCCGCCACAGTGCTGCTGCTGCTGCCGCTCCTGCTGCTGCTGCTGCTGCCGCTACTGCCTCTATTACTTCTCATTCTACTGCTGCTGCTTCCTCTATCAGTGACCTCGTCGCGCAGAGGCTACTCTCGACTGCCCAATCTACTCGCCATTTTCAGTCTGCTGAAGGTAAGTCTAGTGGGTGCTCCTCTGTCGTAGTCTTAAGTGACTCAAACTGTCACCATCAGTGTTTGATTACCTTGCAGTGACACTTGTAGTTACGTATGTATTCTGGTGTGTCACTCGTGGTGGAGTATAGTACCTAAGTTCTCATCACATGCGCTCTACACACCTGTATTTACTTTTGTAGTTACATTAAAGAAATAAATGCCCATCGTGTCTCATCTTCTGTAATACATACGTTATATAAATATGTAAAGTTTCTAATAATTGTGATGTGGGAATAAAGACACTGGTAGCAAAGGATCCTTTTCATACAGCGTTTCGTCCAAGGCTTGGGCGAAACGTTGTATTATAAGGATTCTCTGCTACAAGTGTCTTCATTCCCGCTTGCCAGCTCTTGCCACTCACTCGCTGTTTTCTCAGTAATCCTGCTTTGACAAGTTTTACTTTGTATCCAAACTCGTATAGCAGCTAAACCGATTTTTTTTTTTATTTAATATAAAATTCTTTAATTTTTCTGTCTTAAAATTTTCGTAGGCATTTTTCACTGTTTACTGGGAAGGGAGGGAAGGGTGGAGAGAGGGAAGGAATGATGGATGGATGGGAGCGGGGGGGGGGAGGGATGAATTCTGATCGTGATCTTAAAAAAAGACGAGTAAGACTTTCATACATGATTTAGTTTTCACTTGATATTAGATAGGTGGAACCAAAACTTTAACAAGAGAGAAGTAACCGCAGCATCGTGTCTTGCTTGGGTATTTAGTAACTGGTGTTCAAACCCTAGACGGCGAGGGAGGTATGAATGGACTAGTCTCCCCACACCTTCTGCCCTGTATATATATATATTTTAATTTTTTAAAGGGGTAGATTGGTAAGCCAGCGGAAGGCATCGGTCAGATCGGCAGGTCATCATATGACTAAGACCCGAGTCAGGAAACATAATAAACCAGTAGCTTTATTATGTAGATAATGTTGCCAACCAGTAGCTTTATTATGTAGACAATGTTGCCAACGAGTAGCTTTATTATGTAGACAATGTTGCCAACCAGTAGTTTTATTATGTAGACAATGTTGCCAACCAGTAGATTTATCAGGAACAAAAACAGAAGACTGAAGAGGTAGAAGACGAGGTAATCAGTCCCTCAGCCTAGGGATTCATCAAGAATCAGATATTGAATCATCAGGACTATGGTACTGAACACCTGCTGCTAGACTATTGTACTGATAAAGCTACTGGTTGGCAAAATGTCTACATATTTAAGATACCTAGTTGTTGCACATGTGTCTAATTCTTCTTCAAAAAATAAATAGTATCGTCTCATCCCTAGAATTTATAGTCATGTGTTCAGTCACAAAATATTACAGAAATTTGACCTTCCTGGTCTTAATTTCTTTTGTACTGTCCCCAAAACTATTAACATATATAATAATTTCACGTTGACTGACAAAGTTGTAATGACTTGATTGTAAAGAACTCGCTGAGCGGATTGCGTTGGTTCGAACCCTTGGCAAGACAGTAATAAAACTAGCAGGCCAATGCGCTATTCATTGTACCCTCCCAGCCTAATGAGATTAATTCAGCTAGGTGTACTTCTTTACACACTAAGGTTAGCATGGGGCCCCACTGTGGGTAGTGCACTGGCTTGTTTTAGGACGGGCTGGCCCAGAGTTATGCAATCAATAAATAATTCACCCCAAATTATAGACAGCCAGTGACTGGCTTTTTTCACACAGGAGTCTGATCAATAGAGTAACGGCGCATGGTATGGGTTGAGAAATTATCTATTAGTTCGAGACTTTGTTGACTGACAGACAACAGAGCGTTTACATAAATGGGAAGAAATCAGAATGGGACCTATTACGAGTGGTGTGTCACAGGAGTAAGTATTGAGACCTTTATTGTTCACAATGTACATAGCTGAGGAAATGTACAGCGACACAAGTAGGTTTGCCGATGACACTTAAAATAGGTCGTCGGTTAATTTGTGCTCAGGACACAAGATAACCTGGTAAGTTATGTTACTGTCGGTGAATGCGAAAAAGATTTAAGAGATCTGATTAGCAGAAATCTAAAGCCAAAACAACAGTGCACAAGTGTTCACAATAAAGCTAATAGAATTCTTGGCTTCATATCAATAAGCATAAATAATAGGAGTCCTCGGATTATACCTCAGCTTTATATATCCTTAGTAAGTCCTCGTTTGGATTACGTTGCTCATTTCTGGTCTCCATATTACAGCATAGATCTTTCCTCCGAAAATTAACTGAAACGTAAGCAGTGTAGTGAAAGTATCTAACCAAGACACTGCCTACAGCAATGGATTTATGGGAACATATTTAGATTTAGAAAGCATATACGGACGTACTGGTTTGGCAATAGTTGTAGAGAAGTGGAACAAACTCACTGGTAGCACCATTGAGGCGAGAACTTTGGGTAGCTTAAAATATAGGTTGGACGGTACACGAGTGGGTGACTGTGTTAGTTACATTTGGTCCTGGATGTCGTTGTGACACTAGGCTGTGATGTATCGTGTGAGTGTGTAAGGAAACACTTCGAAATGTGTGTGTGTATGTGGGTGTGGGTGGGTGTTAGATGGACCCACCTAGCATTGGTTAACAGGTCGAGTCGCCCACAGAGCTTCACTTTTCTTATGCTATGAAACCTTTGTTGGATGGGCTTGTAGGTAAACATTTATATACGCCTACAGGTAAACCTCAGTTGGGTAGACATAAAGGTAAACCTCAGTTGGGCAGGCCTACAGGTAACCCTTAGTTGGGTACGCCTAAGGGTTAATTAACCTCAGTTGAGTAGAGTTACAGGTAAACCGCAATTCGGTAAGAATACATATAACCTCAGCTGGGCAGACCTATAGATCAGTGGTGGTATGATAGACCAGTGGTGGTATGATAGACCAGTGGTGGTATGATAGACCAGTGGTGGTATGATTGACCAGTGGTGGTATGATTGACCAGTGGTGGTATGATAGACCAGTGGTGGTATGATAAACCAGTGGTGGTATGATAGACCAGTGGTGGTATGATAGACCAGTGGTGGTATGATAGACCAGTGGTGGTATGATTGACCAGTGGTGGTATGATTGACCAGTGGTGGTATGATAGACCAGTGGTGGTATGATAGACCAGTGGTGGTATGATAAACCAGTGGTGGTATGATAGACCAGTGGTGGTATGATAGACCAGTGGTGGTATGATAGACCAGTGGTGGTATGATTGACCAGTGGTGGTATGATAGACCAGTGGTGGTATGATAGACCAGTGGTGGTATGATATACCAGTGATGGTATGATAGATCAGTGGTGGTATGATAGACCAGTGGTGGTATGATAAAACAGTGGTGGTATGATAGACCAGTGGTGGTATGATGGACCAGTGGTGGTATGATAGACCAGTGGTGGTATGATAGACCAGTGGTGGTATGATAGATCAGTGGTGGTATGATAGACCAGTGGTGGTATGATAGAACAGTGGTGGTATAATAGACCAGTGGTGGTATGATTGACCAGTGGTGGTATGATTGACCAGTGGTGGTATGATTGACCAGTGGTGGTATGATAGAACAGTGGTGGTATAATAGACCAGTGGTGGTATGATTGACCAGTGGTGGTATGATAGATCAGTGGTGGTATGATAGATCAGTGGTGGTATGATAGACCAGTGGTGGTATGATAGAACAGTGGTGGTATGATAGATCAGTGGTGGTATGATAGACCAGTTGTGGTATGATAGAACAGTGGTGGTATGATAGATCAGTTGTGGTATGATAGACCAGTGGTGGTATAATAGACCAGTGGTGGTATGATAGACCAGTGGTGGTATGATAGACCAGTGGTGGTATAATAGACCAGTGGTGGTATGATAGATCAGTGGTGGTATGATAGACCAGTGGTGGTATGATAGACCAGTGGTGGTATAATAGACCAGTGGTGGTATAATAGATCAGTGGTGGTATGATAGAACAGTGGTGGTATGATAGACCAGTGGTGGTATGTGCAGTAATATATATAATAATTAAGTCTTAATAACGCTGTCAAGAGAGTATGCAGTACAGACGCCAAATTTTCAGCAATTAACCAAATTATTTTCTGATACTACTCATAACAACTTAAACACAACATAAATGCACATACTTTACGCATATATACTTAGTAACTTCACACACTACATAAACTCGCAATGCCAGATCTACCTCACTTATAATTTTGACAAGTGAATGTTTCTTTTCCTAACATGAAAAATATACTTAGAATGTATAAGTTGTCGTCCACTTTCTGCCATGTTGCTGGCTGGCTCGATGTTGCTTTAAAGAACCGCCCACCAAATGTGATTTAATATTCGACAATCAATATTTGGTGGTGGTGGCGGCGGCGGAGGCTGCAGTCTTAGAGGGTGGTAACAATAAGAGCAGTGAAAATAATGAGAACTCTCCTCACTGCTGCCTTTCACAACTCACACACACACACACACACACACACACACACACACACACACACACACACACACACACACACACACACACACACACACACACACAGAGGCACTGCAGTGGATCAGAGACTACCTGACAGGGAGGCAACAACGAGTCATGTAGGTTCGCCGGTACATCTGGCCCGGGTCTTCTCCAAATGGTGACCCGGCAAACGAGTCATGGTACGTGACGAGGTGTCAGAGTGGGAGCCTGTGACGAGCGGGGTTCCACAAGGGTCACCTCTAGGACCGGTGCTGTTTCTGGTATATGTGAATGACATGACGGAAGGGATAGACTCAGAAGTGCCCCTGTTTGCAGACGATGTAAAGCTAATGAGGAGAATTCAGTTGTATGAGGACCAGGCAGGACTACAAAGGGATCTGGACAGGCCGCAAGCCTGGTCCAGCAATTGGCTCCTAGAGTTTAACCCCACCAAGTGCAAAGTCATGAAGATCGAGGAAAGGCAAAGAAGACCGCAGACAGAGTACAGTTTAGGGGGCCAAATACTGCAAACATTGCTCAAGGAAAAGGATCTGAGGGTGAATATTATACCGAGCACATCTCCTGAAGTGCACATGAACTGCTGCACCATTTGGGCGATTAGCAACCCTAAGAAAAGCGTTTCGGCACCTCAGTAAAGAATCATTCAGGACTCTGTACACAGTTTATGTCAGGCCCATACTTGAGTATACAGCACCAGTCTGAAACCCACACCTAGAAAAGCACGTTAAGAAATTAGAGAAAGTGCAGAGGTTTGCAACGCGACTAGTTCCGGAGCTAAGGGGCGTGTCCTACGAGGAGAGGTTAAGGGATAAATCGACCTGAGGACACTGGAGGACAGAAGAGAGAGGGGGGACATGATAACAACATATAAAAATACTGAGAAAAATTGACAAGGTGGACAGAGACAGGATGTTCCAGAGATGAGACACAGCAATAAGGGGTCATAATTGGAAGTTGAAGACTCAGACGATCCACAGGGATGTTACTAAGTATTTCTTCAGTCATAGAGTTGTCAGAAAGTGGAATAATCTGGAGAGTGATATAGTGGAGACAGGATCTATACATAGCTTTAAGAAGGGGTACGACAAAGCTCATGGAGCAGGGAGAGAGTGGACTTACTAGCGACCAGCGAAGAGGCGGGGCCAGGAGCTGTGAATCAACTCCTGCAACCACAATTAGGTGAGTACACACACACATACACGTGACAAGGTGTCGGAATGAGTGCATATGACGAGTGGGGTTCCACAAGGGTCAGTCATAGGGCCGGTACTATTTTTTTGTATACGTGAATGACATGACAGAAGGGATAGAGTCAGAGGTGTCCCTGTTCGCAGACGACATGAAACTAATGAAGAGAATATAAGCAGACGAGAACCAGAAAAGACTACAAAGGGATCTGGACAGGCTGCAAGCCTGGTCTGACAAATAGCTCCTGGAGCTTAACACACCAAGTGCAAAGTTATGAAGGCTGGGGAAGGACAAAGAAGGCCGCAGACGGATTACAGGCTCGGGGGAGGGGAAAAAAAAGGCTGCAAACTTCACTCAAGGAGAAGGAACTTGGGGTGAGTATCATACTGAACACATTCCCTGAGGCGCACGTCAACCAAATAACTGCTGCAGCAAATGCGCATCTCGCAAATCTAAGAATAGTGTTTCGACATCTAAGTGAGGAGTCATTCACGACACTACACCGTGTACGTCAGATCCATATTGGAGTATGCACCACCAGTACGGAACTCACACTTGGTCAAGCACGTCAAGAAATTGTAGAGTACGGAGGTTTGCAACAAGACTAGTCCCGGAGCTAAGGGGTATGTCCCATGAGGAGAGGTTAAGGGAACTTAACCTGATGACACTGGAGGACAGGAGGGATAGGGGGGATATGGTAACGATGTACAAAATACTGATAGGAACTGAGAAGGCTAACAGGGATAGAGTGTTTCAGAGATGTTATACAGGAACAAGAGGGTACAACTGGAAGTTGAAAACTCAGATGAGTCGTAGGGATATTAGGAAGTATTTCTTCAGTTTTAGAGTTGTCAGGAAGTGGAACAATCTGGAGAGTGAAGTAGTGGAGGCAGGATCCATACATAGCTTTAAGAAGAGGTACGATAAGGCTCTTGAAGCAGAGAGTGGACCTAGTAGCGACCAGCGAAGAGGCGGGGTCAGGAGCTGTGCATGGAGGTGAGTAAACACACACACGGAAACAACTCGTTTTATTTCTTGATTTTTTTTTTTCTGTGATCCTTCAGTTGCAGCTGTCAGTTGTGAGAGCTGTCTGTAACTGTCACTTTAGAGATCTTGGAAACGACTGTCAGTTTGAGCTGTCTGAGGGAAAGTGAAGTGTGTAACTAGTTACTATCAGTTATAATTTATTTACTATTTTTTTAACCATTAATTTACAAATTAAGAACTGCTGTCCTACCACTGCTTATTTACAAATTAAGAACTGCTGTCCTACCACTGCTTATTAACAAGAACTGTTATCCTACCACTGCTCATTAACAAGAACTGTTATCCTAACACTGCTCATTAACAAGAACTGTTATCCTAACACTGCTCATTAACAAGAACTGTTATCCTACCACTGCTCATTAACAAGAACTGTTATCCTAACACTGCTCATTAACAAGAACTGTTATCCTACCACTGCTCATTAACAAGTTAAGAACTGTTATCCTACCACTGCTCATTAACCACCTTCCAGTATCTCCACATCTAACATCTCTCGTTTTTTAAATGCCAAGTCAGTTTGCTCCTCAATTTTTTAATTTTTAAGTCTCCAAAACTGTTTCTTATTACCCACAAAGCTTGCTGCTAGGCGACTCCCCCTCCCCCCCATTCTCTCACTGGATCGTCTTTTACACTCCCTCTCTACTCTTTTAGTCTCTGCTTTTCTCTGCTTATACTCCGCTTTCTGTGTATCATTTTTACATTGTCAAAACCTCTCATAAGCTTTTTTTTTTCATATCCAACCACCCTCTTTATCATTCCACCAGTTATTCTCCTTCAAACCCGCACCCTTCCTCCTTTACCCACAAACTTGTTTAGCACACTCCATCACTTCATTCTTAAATCTACTACTTGCCTCTTCGTCTCCTACTCATTACGTGTACTCTCTCTAGAATTTTTTTTTTTTTCGAATAGCTGCTTATATCTTCCGTCTTTTTATATCTGGTTCATTCACTCTCACTTCTCTCTTCTTACCTAATGGCGTTATTCCCCTTGTACTCCATCTACCTCTTAATCACACTGTAGATGCCACTAAATAGTGACCTGATGTACCAGTCGCACTTCTTAAAACCTTCATTAGTCTGCCCACCAAGCTTCTATCCATCATGAGAGAAGTAAGCAGTGAAATTTAACTTTATAAGAATGCATTTAGAAGCCTGAGTAAATCTATCAACCTCTGTGATAAAATGAACGTAAATAAGTACATTTATGGAGCAACTTGCAATGTGAACAGTGACTGATGTTGTAGTAGCCAGGCTTAGGCTTATTACAAGTATTTCTGGCAGTTTGGCAGACATAGATGATAATCAAACCAAATGCAAAGTATGTGGCCATCGCTATGGTCACTATCTTGAACACTATGTGCTTAATTGTCCACTTATTGAGGAATATATAGTATAATAACCTACGTAAGTGATGTGTCAGTATATCTTATTAATGAAAATAAAATACCATGCATATTAAGTAAATTTCCTAAATTTGCTTGCAGCAAATAAGATAACTATATATATAAATCTAAATGTACGTCTCATAACCTTTTTGGGGGCCTAGTTCCTAGGACCTAGGCTTTTGTGTATGCATATGCTCTTGCTGCTACCTACTGCATAATGGATATGGGGGTGCACAATAAATTTGCCACTTCTGCGGCAAAATCTGAATCTACAATATATTGCTATACCTATTTCTAAACTAAATTTTACCCATTACCATACCTATTTCTAAAATAAATCTTAACTATGACACAGTCAAGGAAACCATTTTCGAGACATATTTGTTACCTGTAAGTTATCAACGTGCATTTCGTACGTTACACCGACGACAAAGTCAAACTTGTGTAGAGTTTGGCGTGAGAAAAAGCTTGCATTTGAGAGGTGGTGTAGAGCCTCAAATTACAAAACTTATGACAGCCTCGTACAGCTGCTGCTACACGAAGAATTCAACAACTGTCTGTCTGTTGATGTTCAAGAATATCTGTGCATAATTCAGTTTCAGAATTTTCTCAATCGAAAGTGTTACAATTACTACAGTCCTCTATTTTTACATGAAAAATGTGACAAAAATGAAAATCGTGAAATACGAGAGAACAGGGAACATGAACAGGCAGCACAAGTGTCTAGACGATACAGGGAACATAGACAGGCAGCAGAGGTGTGTAGACGACACAGGGAACATGGACAGGCAGCGGAGGTGTCTAGACACAGGGAACATGGACAGGTAGCGGAGGTGTTTAGACGACACAGGGAACATGGACAGGCAGCACAGGTGTCTAGACGACACAGGGAACATGGACAGGCAGCACAGGTGTCTAGACACGGAACATGGACAGGCAGCACAGGTGTCTACACGACACAGGGAACATGGACAGGTAGCGAAGGTGTTTAGACGACACAGGGAACATGGACAGGCAGCACAGGTGTCTAAATGACACAGGGAACATGGACAGGTAGCACAGGTGTCTAGACGACACTGGTAATATGGACAGGCAGCACAGATGTCTAGACGACACAAGGAACATGGACAAGCAGCACAGGTGTCTAGACGACACAAGGAACATGGACAGGTAGCAGAGGTGCCTAGACGATACAGGGAACATGGACAGGAAGCAGGATTGTCTGGATGACACAGAGAGCATGGACAGGTAGCACAGGTGTCTAGACGACACAGGGAACCTGGACGTAGGCAGAATTATTGGGGAAGCGTTAATCCTGTAGGAGTCATGCAGTGGTTGGGGAATAACCCTCCCATCCAAGGGATGGGAGGGTGAAATTTTTCTTATTGTGTCAATAAGTAATATTAAATTTTTATTGTTAATGAGGAGACCTAGATCATATTTAGCACTTTATATGTATTATGTTATGTATATTTAACCTAGAATGACTCAGTAAAGTATAAAAAAAACAAGTGACTTTATTTCCAAAGATGTAGTTTCCTTCCTGCTGGAGGAAGTTTGACCTCGGCGCTTCTGCGAATTTTCTTGGCTGTGAGTGAGACGGGAATCCTGGAATGTCTCAGCGCCAGTAGTGACAAATCTGGGAGATGTGCTGACAAGAGTAGAAATCTGGGAGATGCACTGGTAACAGCAGAAATCTGGGAGATGCGCTGGTAACAGTAGAAATCTTGGAGATACGCTGGTAACAGCAGAAATCTTGGAGATACGCTGGTAACAGCAGAAATCTTGGAGATACGCTGGTAACAGCAGAAATCTTGGAGATACGCTAGTAACAGCAGAAATCTTGGAGGGAGCGGTGGTTGCAGTCAGAAAACTTGCAGATGCAGTTGAGTGCAGACAAATGTAAGGTTCTAATCCGAGGAAAAGAAAATAACTATGACACTTTTAACTTAAATAATGTAGATCTTAGTCGAATTGAATACAAAAAAAAAAAAAAATGAGCCAAGACAACAGTGCGTAAGTGTTCACAATAAAGCTAATAGAATTCTTAGCTTCTTATCAAGAATCAAGACATAAATAATAGAAGTCCTCAGGTTATACTTCAACTTTATATATATTTGGTAAGACCTATTTAGATCATGCTACTCAGTTCTGGTCTCCCTATTATAGGATGGACATAAATACACTGGAATATGTACAGAGTAGGATGACGAAGTAGATCCCATGTATCAGAATTCTTTCCTACGAGAATAGACTAAACTCACTAACTTGCACTCTCTGGAAAGACGTGGAATTCGGGGATATGAAAAGTGCACCAATGAAGACAGGAATAAATAAAGGGGATATAAATGAGGTGCTAAA
This sequence comes from Cherax destructor, assembly GCA_009830355.1. Lineage (NCBI taxonomy): Eukaryota > Metazoa > Arthropoda > Malacostraca > Decapoda > Parastacidae > Cherax > Cherax destructor. Next base: position 79,418 of record WNWK01005984.1, read on the forward strand.
AATGTCTAACCAAGACAGGATTCGCAATAATGGATTCAAGTTGGAGAAATTTAGATTTAGAAAGGATATAGGGAAGGACTAGTTTGGTAATCGAGTTGTGGATGAGTGGAACAAACCCCCAGGTAGCGTCATTGAAGCCGATAGCTTTAAACATAGATTGGACGTGTATATGAGTGGGTGTGAATTAAATCTGCCTAGCTTTTAGCCAGTAGGCCTACTGCAGTGTCCCTTCGTTCTTGTGTAACTAAAGAAATATGTGGAAGGATCTCTGGTAACAAATCTAGAAGGGTTAGTGGTAACAGCAGTAGTCTAGGAGCAGTGGTAATAGTTGTAGTCTAGGAGGAGCAGTGGTAACAGCACTAGTCTAAGAAGAGCAGTGATAAAAGCAGGGGAAAAAAACTAAATTCTCCTGGTACGCTGCCACTGGATAGATGCTCATTTCTTCACTATCATAGTATTTAAACTCGACTGTCTCCTCTCTCCTTGCCTCTGCTATCTCATCCCGTCTCTTTGAACATTTATATATACCACGTGAACTCTTAAACCACCCATAAATAATGATAAGGTCACTAAAAAGTATTTTATACACCGGAGACAACCTGTGTCTCCACAACTCTGGTCTGTGGCACTGACGTCACAAGCCTAAATATAAACATTAGAATCCATATTTAACACGAGGCTCTATTAATTTTAACCAGGATGACATAATACATTAATAATTGGGCTTAAGGCGCATTATTTTATGGAATTGTATTGATTAAAAAATATATTGATAAGGATAATGATAATCCAAATAATTATTAAAGAGAAAATAAAGGAAGATGAATGAGAATTGTAATTATTAACTAGGGTAACTAATGAATAAAAAATAATAATAATAATGTTAATATTGTTGTCATTACTAAATTTATTACAAGAACACTAAAAATAATATTTACCATTAATAGTGTTTTTTTTTTTAAATCAACAATTGGTAGGCTTCATTGTGTGGCTGCCCTGACCTATATGACATTATTATACAAGGTTAGAGCAAGAGTGAACTATGCTTACCTTACACACCAATGTACTACCGGGTCTTCACACATTGATTTTGGTGATTTAGTTCAACTTGAATAATCGTAGCAGGTCTGAGGTTTTTACAGTGTCACTATCACACAGGATGGTGCTGTAAGTTCATCATGAATCATTGTAGCAGGTGTATTATATTCATTACAAATGATGAGTGTAGGGCAGGGGTTTGCAATATAAATTTCGAACTATTGAATGGGTAATTAATTATTTCATAGAAGTGTATTTTGGATTCACATCTAATCCCCAATTCTGAGAGGAAAGTTTTTAGATACTAAACCAGTGGTTCCCAAACTTTTTTTCCAGGCTGCCGCCCCTTTGTCTCCCAGGATATCCCTAGCGCCCCCCTTCCCCACACATACAAATACACCTCTTTCTATTAGGTTTACTGCAAATTCAAAACAACCAATCTACACTATAAACACACGTATTTATTTCACAAATAAAAATTAACCTAGTAAACCAATTTATTTAAAAGTATGAGCTATATTGTGTCATATAGATTTTGCAAAACAAACGCTAATTATACACATCTCCAGAGAATGTAAGTTCGGTGCCTTCTGCCTGTCTTTGGAGAAAAAAAATTCTGATGTATAGGATTAACTTCACCATCCTTCTGTGTTTTCCAGCACATTTATGTCCATTCTGTAATAAGTGGACCAGAACTGAACAGCATGATCTAAATGAGGCCTTACTTAGGATATATGAAAGTGAAACATAACCCAGGGGCGTAGCACCCGGGGGAAGGGGCTAAAGCGAAGATAGTTAGAACCCCAGGACAAACCTCTCTCCCCCAGGGACAAAATATCTTTAGGACAAAAGCCCCCAATGAAAGTGCAAAATATGGTAAAAAAAAAAAACTTCACTTTTTTGGCTGGTTATTAGTTGAGTTAGCTTTCGTATGTTTGGTTAGGCTAGGAAATACTGATTCCTGAGTATTGTGGACGAGTGGAACAAACTGAGAAGTAGAGTCATCGAAGACAACAGCTTAGGCAGCCTTAAGTGCATTCTGAGTACCTTGTGTGTCACAATAATGTCTACCCTGGTCTTTGTTTTTGCTTCTAACGTCATCTGGATCATTTTCCTTTAGTCTCTAGTTATAGAAATTTTTTCTCTGTAGCGGGACTAATCTTGTTGCGAGGCTCTGCACTTTCTCCAGTTTCTTGTCATGCCATATTAGCTGTGGGCTTCACGATGGTGCCGCATACTCCAAAATAACCCTGATGCGAATCATTCTTTGTTGAGGCTCCTGGGAGCTATTACTAAATTTGTTAAAAGTGCATCTGCCTCAGAAGTTAGTCAGTTTGATGTTTTCTTCTGGTGATAGGTTTGGAACTATGCTCACTCCTATGTCCTTCACTTTGAGTGAAGGTTGCAACGCCTGTCCCCAGAGTATGTACTCTGTTTTCAGTCTTCTTTCCTCTTCCTCAATTTTCATAGCTTTGCTGTTTCTGAGGTTGAATTCCAGTAGCCACTTGCTTGAACCCTACTGGGTTCAAACAAGTGGCTACTGGACCTAGACAGACTACAGTTTGTCTATGTCATATTGAAGCTTTTTACCCAGTTGTCCCAAGTTTTTATTCCCTTCATTGCTTTCACATCATCCACGAACAGCATGACTCAAATATTCCAGAAACAGTACTGGTCCCAGTACCGATATTGTTTGAACTCGACTTGTTAAACTTGTTTATTATGACGCGTCTGCCTCTACATCGCACTGTCTCCTGCTTTCATCCACATGAACACCTCTGCTGTGATTCCTCTTTGCACTTCTAGTTTTTGGTATAATCTCTAGTGCAGTACAGCATCGAATGTCTTCTTGCAGCCCAGGAATATACAGTCCACGCTTCCCTCTTATTCCTGCTTTATTTCTGTTAATCTATGATAGAACTCCAGCTGGGTTGTGAGACAGTTTGCCATCTCTAAAGCCTGTGTTTAGGAAGCTGCTCTTCTCCTGGTGCTCAGCTATTCTATACAACACAATACAACTTTATTTCTCTTCTGCAGTATACAAAATGTAGTTTACATGTAATAAAATATTGTTAAGCACATGATTTTTTTTCTATTTCATTACATAATATACTTGTCAAGGGTACTTGTCTTGGGTGCAGTTTAATGCTGCCTTCCTCTCTCTTAAATGTTTGGATTACATTTGTTCTCTTTCATACCTCCAGCAGTTGCCCTGTTTACACTGACTTGTATATTATAGCTTAGCAGTAGATGATACAGAACATTTTGCAGTCATGTTTCAGCAGTCTTGCGGTGGGCAGGAGAAAATTACAGTGTTCAGTGGTGATGAATTTCAACAACTCAGATATGTAAAGAATGGAGAACTCCAAACTTTGAGTCAAAAGGAGCAAAGAATAAAAAAAAACTTGAGGATGAAAGAAATGTATTACGGTGTTGATAATGAGAACTTTCAATAAGAAAAGTAATGCCATTGGTGACGCTGTTCAAATCACTTGTGCACCACTGTTTAGGATATTATTTGGTATTGACGGCTCCTTCCAAGGCAGGAAATATATCAGAGCTGGGAAAGGTAGAGAGGTCGTTTACTGCCGCACAGAGCCAACAAATCATTTAAATTACCAACGAACCACAGCCCGGCTGTGGTTCGTACGTCGGTTTACGTTCGGCCAACAGTAACAGCCTGATTAATCAGGCCCTGATCCACCACGAGGCCTTGTCACGGACCGGGCCGCGGGGGCATTGACCCCCGAAACCCCCTCCAGGTATATTCCAGGTATCACCATGATATTGTTTAGTACTATACAAAATAAAATAAAATATATATTTTCCAGATACCATAGAAATGTTAGTGCGGTTATGACACACGAGACAAACACAAGGTTATGACACACGAGACAAACACAAGGTTATGACACACGAGACAAACACAAGGTTATGACACACGAGACAAACACAAGGTTATGACACACTAGACAAACACAAGGTTATGACACGAGACAAACACAAGGTTATGACATACTAGACAAACACAAGGTTATGACACGAGACAAACACAAGGTTATGACACACGAGACAAACACAAGGTTATGACATACTAGACAAACACAAGGTTATGACACGAGACAAACACAAGGTTATGACACACGACAAACACAAGGTTATGACACACAGATAAACACAAGGTTATGACACACTAGACAAATACAAGGTTATGACACAGAGACAACACAAGGTTATGACACACGAGACAAACACAAGGTTATGACACACTAGACAAACACAAGGTTATGACACGAGACAAACACAAGGTTATGACACACTAGACAAACAAAAGGTTATGACACACGACAAACACAAGGTTATGACACACTAGATAAACACAAGGTTATGACACAGAGACAAACACAAGGTTATGACACGAGACAAACACAAGGTTATGACATACTAGACAAACACAAGGTTATGACACGAGACAAACACAAGGTTATGACACACGAGACAAACACAAGGTTATGACACACGAGACAAACACAAGGTTATGACACAAGAGACAAACAACGTTATGACATACGAGACAAACACAAGGTTATGACACACAAGACAAACACAAGGTTATGGCACACGAGACAAACACAAGGTTATGACACACGAGACAAACACAAGGTTATGACACACGAGACAAACACAAGGTTATGACACACGAGACAAACACAAGGTTATGACACAAGACAAACACAAGGTTATGACACACGAGACAAACACAAGGTTATGACACACGAGACAAGCACAAGGTTATGACACACGAGACAAACACAAGGTTATGACACACGAGACAAACACAAGGTTATGACACACGAGACAAACAAAAGGTTACGACACACGAGACAAACACAAGGGTATGACACATTAGACAAACACAAGGTTATGACACACGAGACAATCACAAGGTTATGACACACGAGACAACACAAGGTTATGACACACGAGACAATCACAAGGTTATGACACACGAGACAAACACAAGGTTATGACACACAAGACAAACACAAGGTTATGACACTCGAGACAAACACAAGGTTATGACACACGAGACAAACACAAGGTTATGACACAAGAGACAAACACAAGGTTATGACACACGAGACAAACACAAGGTTATGACACACGAGACAAACACAAGGTTATGACACTCGAGGCAAACACAAAGGTTATGACACACGAGACAAACACAAGGTTATGACACACGAGACAAACACAAGGTTATGACATACGAGACAAACACAAGGTTATGACACTCGAGGCAAACACAAAGGTTATGACACACGAGACAAACACAAGGTTATGACACACGAGACAAACACAAGGTTATGACATACGAGACAAACACAAGGTTATGACACAAGAGACAAACACAAGGTTATGATAAGGGACCCCAATGGAAATAAGTCACTCTGTCTGACTTTTTTGGGTTATCCTAGGTTCTCTACACATATGCTGCTATGTATGATAATGTATGTAAATGTATTTGTGTATACCTGAATAAACTTACTTACTTACTTACTTACTTATGATACACAAGACAAACACAAGGTAAAGACACACGAGACAAACACATTTTCTGAAATTGCACACCAAGAGTTAATAGAAAATCAGTTTTGAGTATTCGTCACCCCAGATGGTACCAGCCAATCCATCTGGCTCATGGACTAGTTTACTTCCTGGAGTCTACCTGGAGGGTATCCCGAAGATCAACGCCCCCGCGGCCCGGTCCACGACCAGGCCTCCCGGTGGATCAGGGCCTGATCAACCAGGCTGTTATTGCTGGCCACACGTAGTCCAACATACGAACCACAGCCCGGCTGATCCGGCACCGACTTTAAATATCTGTCCAGCTCCCTCTTGAAGGCTGCCAGGGGTGGGAGGTTGTTGAACAGTCTTGGGCTCCGAATACTTGTTGTGTTTTCTCATAGTGTACCAATGGCGCCCCTATTTTTCATTTGGGGTATTTTGCACCGCCTGTTCAGTCTTTTGGTGTTGGGAGTGATTTCTGTGTGTGCAAATTAGGGACCATTCCTTCTAGGATTTTCTAAGTATAGATTATGATGTATCTCTCGCCTGCGCTCCAACGAGTACAAGTCAAGTGCTTCCAAGCATTCCCAGTAGTTAAGGTATTAAAAACTCAGTGCTATGGGGTCGCTAGTTTCCACAGGCTACCTATATTTTATGTGACCTATGTCAGATGGCTGTAAGATGAAAGACCGAGTTCAGCCTTGTTGGTTCGTCCACTCCTTCGCAGGCTCTTGTGTCCCTGGAACGTAGTTTTTCATCACCTCTATTATCTTTTTCTTACACGTATCTACTGTTGATATCCTTCAAGAAGCTTTGGTCATGGGCGCTCTTCTTATTTCTACTCTGCTGCTGAAGCCATTGTTGAGAGAGAGAGAGAGAGAGAGAGAGAGAGAGAGAGAGAGAGAGAGAGAGAGAGAGAGAGAGAGAGAGATCACAGTGAGAGCTGAGCTACACAACAGGACGGGCACCAGACAGCAATTATACACTCTGTATGCATCTCCAGAACATCATTTCTTCTGAGATCCTTTGTTCCTAGGATGACTAGAATCTGGAACATGTTCGTACAGCACAACGAAATGAATGAAATATGTACTTGACCAATGAAATCGCTGGCCCACAGATTGCTCCAGCTTCATCCTGTTCCCTAGCTCGATCGCTAGCGCAGTCAGCTCACATACTGAGGTCCGGAGTTCGAATCTCCCGTACGGCTGGAAAACATTAGGACGTGTTTCCATAAGACACCTGCTGTCCCTGTTAAGTAAGTTTATTCAGGTATACACAAATACAGTTACATAGATTATCATACATAGCAGCATATGTGTAGAGAACCATCCAGGATAACCCAAAAAAAGTCAGACAGAGTGACTTATTTCCATTGGGGTCCTTCACCCATCAGAAATAAAATGGGTACCTGGGTGTTAGTCAACTGGTGTGGGTCGCATCCTGGGACAAAACTGACCTAATTTGCCCGAAATGCTCTGCATAACAAGCGACTTTCTATATAGTAATATGTCATTGATGTCAGCTAGACCTGTATACCTTATACACGTACTTGTAGAAATGAAGATATTATTATTATTATTATTATTATTATTTTTATTATTATTATAATTATTATTATTGTTATTATTATATATCTCTTAACTATAAAAAGGCTTTCAAATGAGCTGATGTAGGCAACAGCTCTTAGCTTGTAAATAAAGTTAGAAACCCTTAACCTAACCTTGTAAAATCCTGTGTAAAGAGAGAGAGAGAGAGAGAGAGAGAGAGAGTAGAGAGAGAGAGAGAGAGAGAGAGAGAGAGAGAGAGAGAGAGTAGAGAGAGAGAGAGAGAGAGAGAGAGAGAGAGAGAGAGAGAGAGAGAGAGAGAGAGAGAGAGAGAGAGAGAGAGAGAGAGAGAGAGAGAGAGGAAGGAAGGAAGTTTAAGTTATCAGTAAGAGGGTGTGGATGGGATGCAGTGGTAACTATCAGTAAGTGAAGATAGAGTCTGGGTGCTGGAGGGAGGCTACGGGTGGGCACTCCTCCACCACAAACTTACCATTATACTTGTTTATATTCGTCATGTTCATTTATTTTATTAACACATCGGCCGTTTCCCACCAAGGCAGGGTGACCCGAAAAAGAAAAACTTTCATCGTCATTCACTCCATCATTGTCTTGCCAGAGGCATGCTTACACTGCAGTTATAAAACTGCAACATTTAACATCCCTCCTTCAGAGTGCAGACACTGTACTTCCCATCTCCAGGACTCAAGTCCGGCCTGCCGGTTTTCCTGAATCCCTTCATAAATGTTACTTTGCTTCCACTCCAACAGCACGTCAAGTATTAAAAACCATTTGTCTCCATTCACTCCTATTAAATACGCTCATGCATGCTTGCTGGAAGTCCAAGCTCCTCGAACACAAAACCTCCTTAACCCCCTCCCTCCAACCTTTCCTAGGCCGACCCCTACCCCGCCTTCCCTCCACTACAGATTTATACACTCTCGAAGTCATTCTACTTTGTTCCATTCTCTTTACATGTCCAAACTACCTCAACAACCCCTCCTCAGACCTCTGGATAATAGTCTTGATATTCCCGCACCTCCTCCTAATTTCCACACTACGAATTCGCTGCATTATATTCACACCACACATTGATCTCCATTGCCTCCAGCCTTCTTGTTGCAACATTCACCACCCATGCTTCACACCCATATAAGAGTGTTGGTATAACTATACTCTCATACATTCCCCTCTTTGTTCATGTTGTAGTGAAATTATTAGCGACACTGTTTACTGTATTTCGATACTATTTTTATACGGAATAAAGACCTTGAGGGAGAGTTTGTGTATGTTTATGTAATTGTTTCTGATGGGGGTTGAACTCTTGCTCTTGGGTCAAACCTTTATACTTCGATTAACTGTGTGTGTGTGTGTGTGTGTGTGTGTGGTTGGGGGGGGGGGGAGGGACTTGGCAGACGGCGGATCGATACTAAAGAAGTGTGAGTTGCCAGATGTCGCTTGGTCTCACATCGTGGCCCGCTGGCTGAATGTCTTGACCTCACCATGTGACTTGACCCCAATAGTATTGACCCCACCATGTATCGTGATCACACCTATATATTAGCCCCACCAGTGTCTTGACCCCATTAGTGTGTTGACCCCATAGAGACTTGTCCCCATCAACCTTGACCCTGCTGGCCCCACTCAGATATGAAATATAATCTGAGGAACTCAAAATGGGCACTATTTACAAAATACAGGAGGACCACCTAATAAACTGAAAGAAACACGTGCAAGACCTGGGCATAATGTCAGCTGGCCTATCATTTAGGTAACACAATAAGGAAAATGTTGCAAAGGCTAGAAAAATTATGGATGTGGATAATGGTAACTTTCAAATCAAAACAAATATTGCCAGTGGTGACACTATTGAAATCACTTGCGCTCTCTCGCGTAGAGTATTGTTCAGTGTTGGTGGCACCATTAAGATTTCATATCACTTGTATACCTACAGTCAAGAATATTTTAATACATGCCGGCTATATACGCAGAGAGTTGTAGGTCTCTCACTGTGTATACACTGAGAGTTTACTTTAATCTCCATTTTAAGAATTAAAGTATTTTTGACTGGCGGTGAGGTTACGTGTACCTTTAGTGACTAATGTGGTCAATAGGCTTTAAATCCCATTAACCAACCATCATCAATCAGTACTAGAGATTAAAGTAAATATTGTGTTTATGTACTGAGAGAGGCACACACATCTCTCGGTGTATGTATCCCTGAAGAAGCCTCTGTTTCAATATTGTTGCACTAGGCTGTGTACTGATTGAGTTGCTCAAGCGCTGCCACTGTGTAACACCTGACAAAACTATTTTGAGACACATTTAGTGTAGGTAAGTTCATGACGTATTTGGCTATAACGTCTTGTGTATCTGCCAGATATACCTGAAGAGGGTTTCGGGGGTCAACGCCCCCGCGGCCCGGTCTGTGACCAGGCCTCCCGGTGGATCAGGGCCTGATCAACCAGGCTGTTACTGCTGGCTGCACTCAAACCGGCGTACAAGCTACATATAATTATTCAATCCACCACCATACCTACATTCATTCCACCACTACCACCACCTACACTCATTCCGTAACCATCCATCTAATAATATTAGGAGAGAAGCAAATAATGAAGCTGAATGTTATAGGAATGCAGTTAGAAGTCTGAATAGATCTATTACTCACTATGATAATATGAATGTAGATAGTGCGTTTATGGAGCAACTTGTAATGTGAACAGACTGACTGAAGTAGTAGTAGCCGAGCTTAGATTTGATTACAAATTCTTGCAATTTAGCAGACACACACATGATCAGACTAAATTATATGTTCAATTGTCCATTTATTGAGTAATACAGAGACAGTATAATAACCTGTAGCGTCCTCCGAAAAATGACACGATAATTATTGTATATATTTTTTTCATCTATTGTATTGTTTATTATTTTCGTTAATAGCTAAAGCGAAAATATCATGCATTATATTATTTGTCATATGTCTTTAGCAACGTATATAGGTAAGATGTAATCATTACACTATATTCTTTGCTAGCTGAAAGTTTTGATTGGCTACCCGCGCTTCTAGTTACTTGATCACTTGTTTGCTGGGGCGACTAGTAACCCGCTAGAAGGTGTAATGGCGCACCTGCAGCGTTCCTTCTGCAGTTCTCTGGCTGGAACAAGTCGAGGCAACAATAACCCTCCTCTATTCTCTACCGTCCGAGAGAACGCTGTTCTCTGTTCGTGTCATTTTGACTGTTTTTTGGTAATGTATCATTTAGCTGGATTTTTTTTTATGGCTTGTATGCAAGACATCGACTGCCCACGGTTAGGGTCGTTTTGCCTCCTTCCTTGACTGGTGTTGCACTGCCCACGGCTGCTTTGAGCATTTTGCTCTTTGGAGAACTGGTCGCTTCTCTTAAAGTTCAAGCAAGTTGTTTTATTGTCTTTCTATGGGTCAATATGACCCTTGCAGGTTTAGAGCTTAGTTATGATTGTAATAATAATCTATGGGTCAATTTACTTAGGAATTTGCTTCATCAATCATGTCTAGCCGAGAACACATACATACATGTATTACTATTGTACCTTTGAGTACAATACAGTACTCGAAATTACAATGGTACAGTTTTAAGTATTTTTGTGCACAGCATCATAAGTAGTGCTTATAGCACAGTTAAATATACAGAATACTAATTTACTTGAGCTATACACCAACCGATATATAGTAAGTTATGATTACTAAGGTTATGAACCGATATATAGTAAGTTATGATTACTAAGGTTATGTAACTGTAAATACTATTAAACCTAGACACCGCTTTGTTATTAAAGCTCTCAACTTTTCTCTAGTGGTTTGATTTATAACCAGTTGTAATCGTATATATAATCTAAAAGCGCTATTAGAAATACTGGATAATAGGTTTTGAATTCTTCTTACTAATGAACTGTTACAAAACAAGAAACGGGTTAAATGATAGAGGGAAATCCATAAATTGACCTAGTATTCTCTTTCAGAATATCTGTGCTAATGTTGCATTTTTTTAACATTACTTATGCAATATGTCAAGGGATGTAATTAATGAAAGATACCAAACAGAAAAAAATACTAAATTTGCTTACAGATAAGTCAGCTGTAGATATAAATTCAGATGTACTTCTGTAAACCCTTTTGGAGCCTAGTTCCTAGATCTTTTGTATATCCATATGCTCTTGCACTATCTTTCACAGGATGGATATGAGGTGCACAATAAATTAACCGTTTCGGCGGCAAAATCTAATCTTTACCATTATTACCACCTGCACCACACCCACCAACCACTATACTCCGCCACCACCACAAATCACTCTGTGCTGCCATAATCACGATCACCACCACCTCTGCACCACTGCCGCCACCATTCACCACTCCTGCATCACCACCACCACTCTTGCAGTACCACCCCCAACCCTCTGACCACCCAACAAATAATCATATTTGATGCTATCCAATTTCTAGAAAGCAGTTTTTCCCGACTACTCACAAAATAATTTAAGACTGCCAAATGTTAGATGTCACTTAGATCGTCACAAATCAACGACAACAATTTAGATATATATTAAGATAAGAGAGATATAGGCGCTATAGTGATTTTAATTATAGCACACTAATGGATCTTAAACGAAATCTTGACGCTGTTGCTTGATATTTTCCAAGACGGAGGGAGGCAACCTCTTCATGTTCTGGCGAGTAGTTTGTTCTCGTTATTTCTTTCTTCCTCTTGGATAGTTCAGGTTATTTCTTCCTCCTGGATAGTCTGCATTGGTTATTTCTTCATTCCTCCTGGATAGTCTGCATTGGTTATTTCTTCATTCCTCCTGGATAGTCTGCATTGGTTATTTCTTCATTCCTCCTGGATAGTCTGTACTGGTTATTTCTTCATTCCTCCTGGGTAGTCTGTACTGGTTATTTCTTCATTCCTCCGGGATAGTCAGTACTGGTTATTTCTTCATTCCTCCTGGATAGTCTGTACTGGTTATTTCTTCATTCCTCCGGGATAGTCAGTACTGGTTATTTCTTCATTCCTCCGGGATAGTCTGTACTGGTTATTTCTTCATTACTCCGGGATAGTCTGTACTGGTTATTTCTTCATTCCTCCAGGGTAGTCTGTACTGGTTATTTCTTCATTCCTCCAGGGTAGTCTGTACTGGTTATTTCTTCATTCCTCGAGGGTAGTCAGTACTGGTTATTTCTTCATTCCTCCAGGGTAGTCTGTACTGGTTATTTCTTCATTCCTCCATGGTAGTCTGTACTGGTTATTTCTTCATTCCTCGAGGGTAGTCAGTACTGGTTATTTCTTCATTCCTTCAGGGTAGTTTGCAGATGCTATCAGTGAAAAAAAGGTGGGAAGGCAGGCGGGAATATTTTGCGTTTTCACATGATTTTATCAAATTGTTTCTGTTCTGAGATATGCTGGGAGGAGGAGGCTGGTAGGGAAGGGGAGGAGGCTGGGAGGAAAGGGAAGGAGGTTGCTGGCTAGGAGGCTGACAGGAAAGGGCAAGAGGTTGCTGGCTAGGAGGCTGGCAGGAAAGGGGAAGAGGTTGCTGGCTAGGAGGCTGACAGGAAAGGGGAGGAGGTTGCTGGCTAGGAGGAGGCTGGCAGGAAAGGGGAGGAGGTTGCTGGCTAGGAGGCTGGCAGGAAAGGGGAGGAGGTTGCTGGCTAGGAAGAGGCTGGCAAGAAACGGGAGGAGGTTGCTGGCTAGGAGGAGGCTGGCAGGAAAGGGGAGGAGGTTGCTGGCTAGGAGGAGGCTGGCAGGAAAGGGGAGGAGGCTGACAGGAAAGGGAAGAAGGCTGCTGGCTAGGAGGAGGCTGACAGGAAAGGGGAGGAGACTGCTGGCTAGGAGGAGGCTGGCAGGAGAGGGGATGAGGTTTTCTGGCTAGGAGGCTGACAGGAAAGGGAAGAAGGCTGCTGGCTAGGAGGAGGCTGGCAGGAAAGGGGAGGAGGCTGCTGGTTAGGAGGAGGCTGACAGGAAAGGGGATGAGGTTGCTGGTTAGGAGGAGGCTGACAGGAAAGGGGATGAGGTTGCTGGCTAGGTGGCTGACAGGAAAGGGAAGGCTGCTGGTTTGGAGGAGGCTGCTGGCTAGGAGGCTGGCAGGAAAGAAGAGGAGGCTGCTGGTTAGGAGGAGGCTGACAGGAAAGGGGAGGAGGCTGCTGGTTAGGAGGAGGCTGACAGGAAAGGGAAGATAGTTACTGGCTAGGACGAGAGACGGGGTCTTTATGCCTAGGATGGGGGGAGGGAGGGGACGGGGGAGTATGCCTGGGATGGGGGGGAGGGAGGGAACGGGGGTCTTTATGCGTAGGATGGGGGAGAGGGAGGGGACGGGGGTCTGTATGCCTGGGATGGTGAGGTCGAGGGGAGGTATAGCCTGAGGTTGACGAGTCTTTAGGTAGGTCAAGAGACATAATTCAGTAAACATAACATTCAATATACCTAACACTACCTCCTGTGTTCCATTGCTACTCTGTATATGAAAGAGTATTTTACAGTATCCTTTTTGCACATCTTATTGCGCAGTCTCCAGTGCTGGCTTCGAGTAATCCCTGTGGATGATACAAGGAACTGGTTTTAGACCAGTCTTGAGGGTTCCAATAGCCTAACATTCTAACTGGTTTTGATGGTTCCAACACCTTTCATATACCAGTCTTTGGTTTGCAACAGCCTGACTGGTCATAGAGGAGGGTTTCTACCAGCCTAACTGGTCACAGACTGCTTCTGAGCAGACACCGGAAACATCCTTCAAGTATACTTCAAGACTGAAGAATCCTATTGTGGACGAAACCTTTCAGAAATAGATACTTAACTGTTGCACATGTGTCTTGCTCATTATCATTGTTGCTTGACGATGTCAGCACACCAGTTCTGGAGCTGCTGAAGTCTCTCCTGAGTCTGACGATGTCAGCACACCAGTTCTGGAGCTGCTGAAGTCTCTCCTGAGTCTGACGATGTCAGCACACCAGTTCTGGAGCTGCTGAAGTCTCTCCTGAGTCTGACGATGTCAGCACACCAGTTCTGGAGCTGCTGAAGTCTCTCCTGAGTCTGACGATGTCAGCACACCAGTTCTGGAGCTGCTGAAGTCTCTCCTGAGTCTGACGATGTCAGCACACCAGTTCTGGAGCTGCTGAAGTCTCTCCTGAGTCTGACGATGTCAGCACACCAGTTCTGGAGCTGCTGAAGTCTCTCCTGAGTCTGACGATGTCAGCACACCAGTTCTGGAGCTGCTGAAGTCTCTCCTGAGTCTGACGATGTCAGCACACCAGTTCTGGAGCTGCTGAAGTCTCTCCTGAGTCTGACGATGTCAGCACCAGTTCTTGAGCTGCTGAAGCCTCTCCTGAGTCTGACGATGTCAGCACACCAGTTCTGGAGCTGCTGAAGTCTCTCCTGAGTCTGACGATGTCAGCACACCAGTTCTGGAGCTGCTGAAGTCTCTCCTGAGTCTGACGATGTCAGCACACCAGTTCTGGAGCTGCTGAAGTCTCTCTTGAGTCTGACGATGTCAGCACACCAGTTCTGGAGCTACTGAAGTCTCTCCTGAGTCTGACGATGTCAGCACACCAGTTCTGGAGCTGCTGAAGTCTCTCTCGAGTCTGACGATGTCAGCACCAGTTCTGGAGCTGCTGAAGTCTCTCCTGAGTCTGACGATGTCAGCACACCAGTTCTGGAGCTGCTGAAGTCTCTCCTGAGTCTGACGATGTCAGCACACCAGTTCTGGAGCTGCTGAAGTCTCTCCTGAGTCTGACGATGTCAGCACACCAGTTCTGGAGCTGCTGAAGTCTCTCCTGAGTCTGACGATGTCAGCACACCAGTTCTGGAGCTGCTGAAGTCTCTCCTGAGTCTGACGATGTCAGCACACCAGTTCTGGAGCTGCTGAAGTCTCTCCTGAGTCTGACGATGTCAGCACACCAGTTCTGGAGCTGCTGAAGTCTCTCTTGAGTCTGACGATGTCAGCACCAGTTCTGGAGCTGCTGAAGTCTCTCCTGAGTCTGACGATGTCAGCACACCAGTTCTGGAGCTGCTGAAGTCTCTCCTGAGTCTGACGATGTCAGCACACCAGTTCTGGAGCTGCTGAAGTCTCTCCTGAGTCTGACGATGTCAGCACACCAGTTCTGGAGCTGCTGAAGTCTCTCCTGAGTCTGACGATGTCAGCACACCAGTTCTGGAGCTGCTGAAGTCTCTCCTGAGGTCTGACGATGTCCAGCACACCAGTTCTGGAGCTGCTGAAGTCTCTCCTGAGTCTGACGATGTCAGCACCTACCCAACAACACAGGAATCTCATGACCCCCATTGTCTACCTGTCATGTGTCACACCCTATTATTATTATTAGTGTTTTAGAATTGATCAAGGTTCCAGGACGGAAACGTTTTCTTATAAATATGTCCTAGTGTTTGCTTACTTGTTTTTTTGTTAAACCAAAGTTTGTTTTACATAACTTATCCCCTTCATTGGTAGTGAAGAAATTATGTCGGGGATTTAGAAATGTGCCGTGTATCCTCTTGCAATCCACTGTAACTCTCGAACCTAGTTACAGTGGGTTTAGCGCTTAGTTATGATTATAGTAATAGTCTAACACTGAGAGCTGATAGTGTTATCCAACCTTGTGGCTCTTGGACCACTCAAAGCTTTGTTGATATATCATAATGTAATTAGACTTGATGATCTACCTGAATTTTTTAAAGGGGTGGACCGGTAAGCCAGTGGAAGGCCTCGGTCAGATGACCAAAAGCTCCAGTGGTGGATCATATGACCAAGACCCGCGTCAGGAAATGGTTGTCGTGTTTCCTGACAAATCTTGCCTACCTACCCTCAGTCCCTTCTACCTCAATCTCTTGCTATACTCTATCCTTGCACTATCCACTACCTTGCTACACTCCATACCCTATTAATCATCCCTCTCCCTCTTACAATCCATTCTTCCTGCATCCTACTTTACCCTGCGGCGCTGTATGACCCCCGTGGTTTAGCGCTTCTTTTGATTATAATAATTGCCTACCTACCTTTGTTGATTAAATGTTTGGAATATTGTACTTGGAGGGTGTATTGCTGAGACCTGACAATTTCTTTCACTAAGACGTGTAGTTATTTTGTGAAATATTTAAAACGAGGAAGTCCAACTTGACAGTAAAGATGCCACATATTTCCATCAAATGATGAAATGATAAACTACTACTACAAAGTATTTATTGAGGAATAGATGACATTGTTGACATAGAAAGCCCTTGATTATGAAGAGCATTTCGGGCAGCCTTATAACATTCTGAGTGAGCTTGTGCTGTGGTAGTTGTTCTTGAAGATACAGATACTGATAACCTTGGCATGTATACATATGAACGACATACAAAATACTGAGAGTAATTGACAAGTTGGATAGGGACAGAATGTTTCAGAGATGGGACACAGCAATAAGGGGTCACAACTGGAAGTTGAAAGTTTTGATGAGTCACATAGATATTAGGAAGTATTTCTTCAGTCATAGAGTTGTTAGGAAGTGGAACAATCTTTTGAGTGATATAGTGGAGGCAGGATCCATACATAGCTTAAGAAGTATAATAAAGCTCATGGAGCAGGGCGAGAGTGGACCTAGTGGCGACCAGCAAAGAGGCGGGGCCAGGAGCTGTAACTCTACCCCTGCAACCACAAATAGGTAAGTATAAATAGATGAGCGAATACACACACAGACATACACACACACACATACATACACATACATACACACAGGAAGACAAACTTTACACAGTTATCTCCAACCGCCCGAGGGCGTCATCGAACTCAGGTCCTTATCTATTGAACTTCCTGCAGCGGGCCAGTGTGTTAGTGACCTTCACTCAGCGGCTCCTCCAACATAAAAGTGTCCCCAACTTGTCTCCCTCTCCAGCACCTCCAACACAAAGGTGCTCCAGTATGCGAACTCCTCCCCTCCGGAAGAACAAGATAATTATAATTATTTATTATTATTATTATTATTGTTGGTACTACTAACTCGGGGGAGGGTTATCCACCAGGATTAGTAGAAAATAGTCCTTGCATCATCGGGGGGCTGTCTAGTCTCATTTCCGTTACTGTTCTCTAAACCTTTCTCCCTGGTACCTATTTACAGGTAGGTGAACAGTGGTAGTAGGTGTAAAGGAACATGCCCAGTGTTTCACCCGTGCCGGGAAACTATCTCCGGTCCCTCAGAGTGTAAGCTGAGGACGCTTATCAACCTTCACACTACTCGAGGAATTCCTACCGTTTGGTCAACCTGTTAGAGATAGCGACTGGCACTCTTACTGTTACCCGATTCTTTTAGCGGCTGTTCCAGTCTTGTACCTGGTTCAGCAACCACGATATACAGTCTTGATACCTGGTTCACAACCACTGATACAGTCTTAACCTGGTTCAACAACACTTTACTCAGTCTTGATACCATGTTCAACACCACTGATATACAGTTTGATCCATGGTTCACAACCATGATATACCAGTCTTGACCATGGTCATATATACCAGTCTTGTATACCATGGTTCAACAACCACTGATATACCAGTCTTGTATACCATGGTTCAACAACCACTGATATACCAGTCTTGTATACCATGGTTCAACAACCACTGATATACCAGTCTTGTATACCATGGTTCAACAACCACTGATATACCAGTCTTGTATACCATGGTTCAACAACCACTGATATACCAGTCTTGTATACCATGGTTCAACAACCACTGATATACCAGTCTTGTATACCATGGTTCAACAACCACTGATATACCAGTCTTGTATACCATGGTTCAACAACCACTGATATACCAGTCTTATATACCATGGTTCAACAACCACTGATATACCAGTCTTGTATACCATGGTTCAACAACCACTGGTATACCAGTCTTGTATACCATGGTTCAAGAACCACTGATATACCAGTCTTATATACCATGGTTCAACAACTGATATACCAGTCTTGTATACCATGGTTCAACAACCACGGTAAGTCTTATATACCATGGTTCAAGAACTACTGATATACCAGTCTTATATACCATGGTTCAACAACCACTGTATACCAGTCTTTATACCATGGTTCAAAACTACTGATATACCAGTCTTATATACCATGGTTCAACAACCACTGATATACCAGTCTTTATACCATGGTTCAACAACCACTGGTATACCAGTCTTTATACCATGGTTCAACAACCACTGGTTACAGTCTTATATACCATGGTTCAAGAACACTAATCCAGTCTTATATACCATGGTTCAACAACCACTGGTATACCAGTCTTATATACCATGGTTCAACAACCACTGATATACCAGTCTTATATACCATGGTTCAACAACTACTGATATACCAGTTTTGCATACCATGGTTCAACAACCACTGATATACCAGTCTTATATACCATGGTTCAACAACCACTGATATACCAGTCTTATATACCATGGTTCAACAACCACTGATATGTAATAATATTGGTAGAATTACCGACAATATGTTAAGTAAGGTCACAAATGCAATAATGTGACATTTATTGCTAACTCTGAGAGGAACCATGATATACCAGTCTTATATACCATGGTTCAACAACCACTGATTCAGTCTATATACCATGGTACAACAACCACTGGTGTACTAGTGTTATATACCATGGTTCAACAACCACTAGTGTTATATACCATGGTTCAACAACCACTGATATACCAGTCTTATATACCATGGTTCAACAACCACTGATATACCAGTCTTATATACCATGGTTCAACAACCACTGGTGTACTAGTGTTATATACCATGGTTCAACAACCACTAGTGTTATATACCATGGTTCAACAACCACTGGTGTACTAGTGTTATATACCATGGTTCAACAACCACTGGTGTATTGGCACCAGGTTTTTTAACCTACTTGAGAAACCAAAATGTTACCACAGTAGCGTCCTAGATTATTTTTTAGCTATTAGACAACCCTACAATTTGCAGTCACTCAAATGGTGTGGTCTTGGTGGCCTCGACAGGTATACCCATCACCCATCTCTCAATTACTCACTTCCTCTCATAGTTACTGCTACCTCCAGCTCTCAAATTTGTTCCGTATGCTGCACGTTTCAGCCAAGGACTTTTTGACCCATGGGAATTGCTAATTTTATGTTTATAACTCTTGTAATTAATGGAGATAATGAGCCGTGATTACCTCCAGTTTGCCTCGTGCACAGCCTGGTATTACTATTATGCAATATTCGTATTTCTTGGTCTCCAGCACACTCTTGTAATACTGTATGTATATATATGGAAAGTGCTTAACCTCTGTGGGTGCTTCAACGATACACAGCAGGGATGACATCAATTACATACTGGGAAGGGAGAGTGTTGATGCAATGTGTTGCTAGCATTATGTTGAGAGGAAACAACAATAACCATAAACAGTAGAGCTCGTGCATCACCTGGGCAAGTGAGGGTAATCAGGTTTGATCGGAAGAAGGGGAGAGTAGCTCCAGTTCCTTATATCAAGAGCATTTCACCAGACTCAGACCAGCCCACTCCTCCTCCAGCACAGTATACCGGTGCATCTTTTGTTGGAAAAGATATAAGAACATAACGTAAGAATGAAGACTGCAGTAGGCCTATTGGCCTATCCTAGGCAAGTCTAACTCGCACACCCATTCATATACCCAACAAACCTATATTTACTGTAAAACTACCCAGAGTTCTCACTTCAGTGCTGCTACTGTTGCTACGCCAGTACTTCCATATATCATTTTTAAAGTTATTCAATTTAAATACATTGTTGCGAGTTCTATCTTGGCTAGGTATTTTCAGCACGTTATTTATATTCCTGCTGTATAACCCCTGTGGTTTAGCGCTTCTATTTGATTATAATAATAATATTTATATTCCCTTTATATTTTCCTGGTTTTCCATTTGCGCACTTCAGTCCTGTCTTCCCTAATTCTAAGTGGTTTCCAGAGTGTGCAAGTTCATGCCTTCAGCGTATCTTCGTAGGAAAGGTTTCTGATACACGGGATAAAGTTAGTCACCCTTCACTATGTTTTCCAGCACAATTATGTCCATTTTGTGATATGCATACGAGAACGCATCATGATGATCATCATGATCATCATGATCATCATCATCATCATCATGATCATGATGATCATCATCATCATCAGCATCATCATCATCATCATCATCATGATCATCATCATCATCATCATCATGCCTTACCAAAGATTATGAAGCTGAATTATAATCTAGGGACTTATGTTTTTATTACTTCTTCATAAGAAACCAAGATTTCTAGCTTTATCCTGAAGACGTACAAATTATCAACAATGGTTTTCAGAGCACATATATGTTACAGGACACATAAAAGAATACAAGTTGATTAACCTAGGTTAACCAAATAGTTACACTGTGTCTCTTCTGATCAGAAATAAGACATTCTCAATTATTTTACAAAAAAAAAAAATTAATAAATTTGGCACATTGTAACTTATAAGATATTATATCCTTTGAAGAAACCACATACGTAAAGCTTCAAGTGGATCAGAGTCTGATCAACCAGGCTGTTACTGCTGGCCGCACGCAAACTGACTTACGAACCACAGCCCGGTTGGTCAGGTACTGACTTCAGGTGCCTGTCCAGTGCTTTCTTGAAAACAGCCAGGGGTCTATTGTTTACTTCTCTCTTTCTTTTTCTTAATGGAATGTGTCTTGAGGAGATCTCAAGAACCACAGAGTTCATTTTTTCTAGGCAAATGTTCGGATCCGTGTTTTTTAGGATATCTTCCTAGCTTGTTTCATTTAGGACATGGTTGACTTGATCCCATTGTATGTTTTTGTTATTGAAATTGAATTTTGTGAAGAGACCTTCATGACTGATCACATTTTGCTGGTCAGGAGCCCTGTGCATACATGTCTGTATCTCTATTATGTTGTGATCTGAGTGTATTGTCTTTGATACGGTTATATTACGTATCAGATCGTCATTGTTAGTGAAGATGAGGTCCAGCGTATTTTCTAGTCTTGTAGGCTCTAATATTTTTTGGTTTAAGGTGAATTTGGTGCAGAGATTTAATAGTTCGTGTGTGTGTGAATTTTCATCTAAGCTGCCTTCTGGGGTGATCTCTGCTAAAACATTGTTTGCTATACTCCTCCATTTTAGGTGTCTCAAGTTGAAATCTCCTAGTAGTAAGATGTTTGGGGCAGGAGTTGAGAGATTTTCCAGGCAGTGGTCAATTTTCAAAAGCTTCTCCTGGAATTGCTGAGAAGTTGCGTCTGGAGGCTTCTATACCACCACAATGACAAGGTTTTGGTTTTCAATCTTTACCGCCAAAACTTCAACTACATTTGAGGTGTTTAGTAGTTCTGAGCAAATGAGCGACTCTGTGACATACAGCTACAGGCCAACCCCCCTTGTTGCCTGTTTAGTCTGTCGCATCTGAATAGGTTATAACCTGGGATCTATATTTCGTTGTCATAATGGTCCTTTATGTGGGTCTCTGTGAATGCTGCAAACATTGCATTTGACTCCGTGAGCAGTCCTTTGATGTAAAGAATTTTGTTTTTTTGACGGCTTTAGACCCTGTATGTTTGGAAAGACAAATGTCGTTTATATTGGTGGAATTTAGGAGGGGGGTATTTGCTGGCTCTAATATCTGTTGTTCTGGAGTGGAGGCCAATGTCCGTGCCTCTGCTCCAGAAGTGTTTTCAGTTGGTGTAGGATTATTGTCATTTCTTGCCAGTCTTTTTTCCCTCCTGGCCCTAAAAAACCTCTGTCCCTGGAGAGGTTATGGCTCCCCTCTTTTGTTTCCCATAGTCTGGCTGGTCTGTCTTCTTGTCCCCTTTAGATGATGTGCCTGGCAGTATGCATTGTAGCATTTTCTTTCATGGATTGATGAGTGACACATTTCTGGGTGAAATAAGTTACAGGAAGGGAAGTTGCACTCTCCTGTTGTCATGTGGGTGCGACATTTTTGGGAAGGTCAAAGGTGCATGTCCCACCTGTTTTACCAGATATACCATGCCTGCAGATACCCAAGGCATAGAATTTGCACAGAATGTATTCTGTTTGCTAGGATTCATCTTAGCTGCGTCCGCTGCTGGTGCATTGTTTTCTGTTTCCTCCCTATCTTTCACCCTTGTATTGACATCAGTGCTTCCACCAGGTTTTGCTGGTAATGTGTCGACACTATTAGTTGAGGCATCCATACCCTTTTGTTCCATCTCCAGCAGTATCGCTATTTTGTACCTCTGTGAATTGAATAGCGTTGTCTTTACTTGTTTCATCACCAGGGTCAATATCTCCTTTTGGTTCACTGTCCTCCAGGACAACACTAGCACCCTCAGGAGCACTGTCCTCCAGGACAACACTAGCACCCTCAGCACTATCCTCCAGGACAGCACTAGCACCCTCAGGAGCACTGTCCTTCAAGAAATGTATTGCATACTAGTGGCTTTCTTTTGTGCCTAGGGACCCTTGTAGGTTTAGTTTTTTTTTTATACAGTGTTACCTTTCATATCCGAACTATATGGGCCGAGACCGGTTCGGAAACAGTTTCCGGATAGGTGAGGGGAAAAAATGCGCATCCATACCGTCATTATCGCCATCGGCGACGGCTTTATAAGTTTAAAAAACGAGTCCAGCGTCGTCTGGAGGTAGGACCAGACACTCTGGGCTCGAATAACAACAACCCGGATTTCACGGACCACAGGACCATAACTTTTCAAATGGGCTGTGGACAGTGGATGCTCCAAATACTCCAAAAGTTTTTCGACACCTGCCCTTGCTGATGTTTTTGGTATTGGAGGCATTGGGTCGTCGTCGTCACTTTCGGAATGTTCCGGGTGCAACACTGATTCTGCAATCTCTGCATCCGTCAGAGATTGCACACCAGGGTCGTCTTCGTCACACTCTAGCCAGTCCTGCACTTCGACTTCTGTAGTTTTTTCCCCGGGCTTGGAATTGGAGCACGCGTCAATAACTGGGCCTCTACCCTTCAGACAGAACTGTTTGCCATACTCCTTGCACACAAATGCGTCCATGTATCTAAGGTTAACTCTCTAATTGTAACTGATTCTCTGTCATCCATAAATGCTCTCAACTCATCAAGTATAACTTGTAGCATGCTCGTGTCAGAAGCCAGGCACAGGTATGGTAGGATTCTGGATAGTAGAGTCAGAGTGCACATGCTGTGGATTCCATCTCACATTGGTCTTCAGATGCATGATAGAACTGATAAATTGGCTAAGTTTTATGCTTTCAAAGAGGGGATAGATTACAATCTTGGCTTGTCAGTTAGCAGTTTGAGAACAATAATACGAAAAGAACTTCAACTGAATTTTATTGACTTAAGACTCAGGGAGTTTGACACCAGTCAGTCCATCTATCATCATTCTATCATGCAGGAGGAGCCACATGTCTATGGTGCATCCAACAAAATAAGCAGACTCTTGGATGTCACTACCGCCCGCCTCCGTCTGGGTTACAAGTATCTTTGGCAGGTTAAATCACCACCACCAGATGTAGACCAAACAAGATGTAAACTTTGCCAGTTGGATTATTGTCACACCCTGCGTCATTATGTATTGGAGTGCGATAAAATTAATGAATTCAGAGACTACTCATTCAGAAATGTTCAAGATATGTCAAAGTATTTTATCCACAGTGGTATATTACAGACCATTCTGGAAAAATACCCTGACTTTGCTCCCTGTAAATAAAGCATTGACACGTGTGTGTGTGTGTTAGTTACCATTTTGTCCTAGGCACATGTCAATTAGACACTAGGCCTGTTGTATATATGTGTGTGTGTATGTGTATGTAAGGAAACACTTCGAAATGTTTCTGCCCCACCGGGAATTGAACCCGGCCCCTCCGTGCGTGAAGCAAGAGCTTAACCCACTTGGCCACCGGGGGCTATATAAGTGTGTGTGTACATGTGTGTATGTGTGTATGTATATACATGTATGTGTGTGTATGTGTGTGTGTGTGTATATATGTATGTGTATATGTATATGTGTGTGTGTGTGACCCAACAATTAAAATTTGCACCAATAACTCATTACAGTTGTGGCTGGGTGTAGACTAATAGATTGCTCATTGCTTTATAATTTGTTCATGAGTGCAACCATGTACAGACGTAAGTAAATTTACTTACATGATTCATTACCTTGTAACTAGTGAATTAATTACCATTGTACCTTGTTCAGCTATCAAAACTTTGGGGCCCAGTTTCTGGACCCTATATATACCTCTGTAATCTGCAAATACCTTTGTAACTTGTCATGATTGTGACCATCTGAGTTCATTACCTTTGTAACTTGCTCAGCTATCAAACTTTGAGGTCCAGTCCCTGGACCCATTATGTACCTCTGTAATCTTTTGACTACCGCCCACAGGATGGGTGTGGGGTGCATAATAAAGATATCAAACTAAAAAAAAAAAACCTGCATCCACGTGCGACAATATTTCCCTCTTTTTTTTTTCTAGAGTAAGCACATTCCTGGCCCTCTTTGGTGCCATACACAAGATAGCTAGGACAAAACACAGGTGTAATAATGCTAAAAGGAAGGCGAAGAGCGTAGTTCCTAGTGGCCAACCGGTACACTAAAGTGCGCGCCAAGTTTGATTCAGTCTTCTGCCGTATCCGAACAGCTGTTTGGATGTTTCGGTAATAATTTTAGAATTTTGCCTTTCCCAGGGCCTGTTCGGATATTGGCGAGGTTCGGATAATGGCAGGCCGGATATGCGAGATATCACTGTATTAATTTTGTGCCTAGCATTGTTTTGTTACATATAAGCTACATTATTTTTTTACCGCATAAAAGAAATAAAAATTTGAATTTGATGTATCGTCATTGATGTCATTCACAAATGTTATATTTTAATCAGAGGAAAGAGCCAAACCTATAGGGGTCATATTGCGCCTGTGGAATAGGAGGCATTCAAATTCGTTCCAAGCAAGAGAAAGATAAGTCCGATTCCTTGGATCAAGAGCCCCCTCACCAGCATCAAGGCAAAATAATAATAATAATAATAATATCTTTATTTACTACAAGTACATGTACATGGTATACAGGCCTAGCTGACATCAATGACATACTACTATATAGAAAGTCCCTTGTTATGCTGAGCATTTCGGGCATATTAGGTCAGTGTCCCAGGATGCGACTCACACCAGTCGACTAACACCCAGGTACCCATGGTGTGGGTCGCATCCCGGGGGACAAGATTAACCTAAGTTGCCCGAAATGCTCTACATAACAAGGGGCTTTCTATATATTATTAATGTCAGCCATGTCTGTATAAGTTGTATCATGTATTTGTAGAAATTAAGATTATTATTATCTAGATTAAATATACCGACGTTCTTGTAGGTAGGTTACACCAGTGTTGAGACTAAGTCGATCAGAGGAGCCTGTCTTCACCTATCACACGGAAACAAGTTTTGGGAATGACCTGTGTAGCGTTGTGCATAGGGCACCCCACACGTCAATAGTTTCGTGAATCTTGCCCAAGATACATTATACTGGCGTTGAAAATTTTAAGCCTATCGAATAAGACGTTCTCAAGTAATAAACAAAATATTGTGAGAAAACTGAGAAAGATGTTGCTGAGAATGTTCAGAAAAAATAAGTCTCCTCGTTAAACAAAAAAAATCATTAAACCTCGGTTTATATGTTTTTTTTTTATTTTTATACTTTTCTCATTTACATTCTGTTTAAAGTTCTCTACAATCGTATAAGGAAAAAAAATAATTTTAATTCAATTTTATAAAATTGGCAGAAAAATGAATTTGCAGCCACACAGCTCAAAATTAATATAAATATACTTCTTTTTAAGATATACTAGCATTTAGGGTTTGAAGCCAATCAGTAAAGGTATTCTCTAGTTATTACGTGGGGAAACAATTTGTTTCATAAAACTGGCCAATTGAGATTTACACAGCTCATAGTAAGTGACAAGCTGTGCTTTTAATAAAGCCCACCAATGATAAAAGTGTGAAGTCGATCAGAAGAAGCATTCTCCTGTAATTGTTCTTATTCCAACGATTCTTTGTTTCTTAACCATTTCAGTAAAATTTCAAAATTTGCATCTCAAACAAAACTGATGGATTATTATTATAGAATGTACCGTCGATAATATTTTGAAGCCAGTCAGAAGCAGCATTCTTTAGTTACTGAGTCCCCTCAAGGGAGGTTCCTTGATGCTGGTGAGGGGCTCTTGATCCAGGGAATTGGATATGTGCTCCAGTTCCCTGAATCGAGCCTGAATGCTTTCCATCCTTACCCTCACAGTCGCTGTATGATCCCCACGGGTTTAGCGCTCCCCATAATAGTAATTTAGTTACCGAATAAAAAGTAAATATCACTATTCATGACCTTGTAGGTTTAGCGCTTTTTCTTTTTTATTATAATCAGTATTCATTCAATAAAATTTGCAAACTATGAGGTTAGCAGAGTGGATGGCAGCGTGAGATGTGTGTTGAGGAAGCCACAGCACTCTGATGCAACTCTCAAGCCTCGCAGTGGAGTTATTTTTCAGTCATAACACGGATTCCAACGATCCCAAGTTGTTTTTACCATTTTACTACATTAATAAACTTGTCTGCACGCAAACTCAATAGGTACTATCCAGTACCTGAGATGCTTCGGCCATTAAATATTGAAGCCGTACGAAAGTGATAAGCTGAAATTCATTTAACGGGATTTAACGGGAATAAACATTTCATACCATTTTATCCGGAAAAATAGTCACATCTACACATTTGAATTTCACTTTCCGTCGTCGTCGATTTTTTTTTTCGGTACATTTTTTTGAATAGCTCCGCCTGAAGGACTATACCTGGAGGGGAGGTTCGGAGGTCAACGCGCCCCCGGCCCGGTCCGTGACCAGGCCTAGTGGTGGATCAGGTCCTGATCAACCAGGCTGTTACTGCTGGCCGCACGTAAACCGACGTACGAACCACAGTCCGGCTGGTCAGGTACTGACTGTAGATGCCTGTCCAGTTCTTTCTTGAAGACAGCCAGGGGTCTATTTGTAATCCCCCTTATGTATGCTGGGGCAGTTGAACAGTCTTTGGCCCCTGACACTTATTGTGTTGTCTCAGTGTACTCGTGGCGCCCCTGCTTTTCATTAGGGGAATGGTGCATCTTCTGCCGACTGTTTTGTTTTCATAGGGAATAATTTTCGTGTGCAAGTTTGGTACCAATCCCTTTAGGATTTTCCAAGTGTACATTATCATGTATCTTTCTCGCCTGCATTCCAGGGTGTACAAATCAAGGGACTTCAACCGTTCCCTGTAATTTAGGTGCTTTATCGTACTTATACGTGCCGTGAAAGTTCTCTATATTCTCAAGGTCTGCAATTTCGCCTGTCTTGAAAGAGGCCGTTCGTGTACAGCAATATTCCAGCCTAGAGAGAACAAGCAATTTGAAGAGAATCTTCATGGGCTTGGCATCTATAGTTTTGAAGGTTCTCATTATCTATCCTATCATTTTCTTAGAAGATGTGGTAAATTCATTGTTGTGATCTTTGAAAGAGAGATTCTCGGACAATATCAATCCCAGGTCCTCCACATTAATTTTTCGCTCTTTTGTGTGGTTGGAATTTGTTTTATACTTCGAAACAGTTTTAATTCCCTTGAGTTTTCCATAGCGGCTTAATTGAAATTTGTCTTCACTGAACTTCATATTGTTTTCTGCGGCCCAGTTAAAGATTTGGTTGATTTCCGTTTGGAGATTTGCAGTGTCTTCGATGGATGGCACTGTCATGCGAATTCGGGTGTCATCTGCAAAGGAGGACACGGTGCTGTAGCTTACATCTGTCTATGTTAGGTATGAGGATGAGAAACAGGATGGAAGCGAGTACTGTTCCTTGTGGAACAGAGCTATTCACTTTAGCCGCCTCTGACTTTACTGTGTTTATTATTACTCTGTGTTCTGTTTGTTAGGAAGTTATAGATCCATCTACCAACTTTTCCTGTTATTCCTTTATCACGCATTTTGTGCGCTATTACACCATGATCACACTTGTCGAAACGCTTTCGCAAAGTCCGCGTATACTACATCTGCATTTTATTTGTCCTCCAGAGCATCCAAGACCATGTCATAGTGGTCCAGTAGTTGGGATAGGCAGGAGCGACCTGCTCTAAACCCATGCTGCCCTGGGTTGTACAACTGATGTGTATGCAAGTGGGTGGCGATCTTGCTTCTTAGAACCCTTTCAAAGATTTTTATGATGTGGGATGTTAGTGCTGTCGACTCACCCTCATCCTTCCATCTCCAATATCGTCCTACATACAAAGTCCTTGTCCTCTGAAACACTTGAAGCTATCTCCAAATATATTGAGGAGACTAGACCATTGATGGACACCGATCCACCTCCTGTTCCTCCTCTTCACTCTTCGCCGTCTGCACAACTCCTTTCTTTGCAGCATCCCAATTCTTCAATGTGTGTTTTCTGCTGCCTCCACATGTGAATTTTTCTAACCCTTCTAGTCGGTAGATTTCTTGTATCTTTCTCTTCGCAAATCATGGCTTATTTACAGTGGAATATCCGTGGCCTCAGCAGTAACTGGGGTGAGCTTCAGGTGTTGCTCTCCCAGTTTGTGTTTGTTTACAAGAATTCAAATTATGCTCCGCTGTTATCCATCCCATCTCGGGCTATGTTTTATCATATTCATCGGATCCTTTTCCCGATGGAACCTTTAATGAAAGTGCACTTCTTATACGCACCGGTATTCCATACCATCAGCTCACTGTTCATACTTCGTTGCATTACACTGCAGCCCGCATCCACTTGAATAAGTGGTATACACTCTGTTCTTTGTATCTCCTTCTCAGGCATTATCTATCCCAGATGTTGCATTTCTGGTTTCTTCTTTACTGCCACCACTTCTGTTACTTGGCGATTTTAATGCTCACCATTTCTTCTTGGGGTCTCACTGTGACTCCCGGGGCATTCATTTGGAGGCTTTTCTCGCTTCTCTCCCCCTCCATTGCGCTGTATGACCCTTGTGGTTTAGCGCTTCTTTTGATAATAATAATCTCCCTCTATGTTTTAAATACTCCCACCCATTTTGATCCTCGTACTCATTCTCCTCTTGCATCGATCTCTCAATCTGCTCTTCCTCAACTGTACTAGACTTTACCTGGTCTGTTCTCCCAGACTTGCATGACGGCGATCATTTTCCAACCATCCTTACTTCTCCTTCGTATTCACCACCTTCTCGTAGCCCACGCTGCCACTTTGACCGAGCAAATTGGGATCTTTACTCACGTCAAATTACTTTTAGTGAGGATCCTTCTGCATCCTCAATTGATGAGCTTTCACACCACTTCTCGACCTCAGTTTTAACCGCAGCATCATATTCTATACCCCAAACCTCGGGAAGGCATTCTCACAGGTGCGTGCCTTTGTGGTCTCCTGCTTGAGCTTGGGCAGTACATTTGAAACACGCTGCTTGGGGCAGATACCGGTACAATAGAACCACAGAGCGACTCCTTGATTTTAAGCAGAAGAGAGCGGTCGCCCGCCGTGTCATCCTTGAAGCTAAATGCACTTGCTGGCGAGATTGTTTAAGGATAAGGATAAGATTTCTTCGGATTTTTAACCCCGGAGGGTTAGCCACCCAGGATAACCCAAGAAAGTCAGTGCGTCATCGAGGACTGTCTGTCTTATTTCCATTGGGGTCCTTAATCTTGTTCCCCAGGATGCGACCCACACCAGTCGACTAACAACCCAGGTACCTATTTACTGCTAGGTGAACATGACAACAGGTGTAAGGAAACACGTCGAAATGTTTCCACCCGCCGGGAATCGAACCCGGGCCCTCCGTGTGTGAAGCGAGAGCTCTAGCCACCAGACCACCGGGCTACCATCACTTCGGCTTTCTCTGTAAGTGCAGTCTGGAAAAAAGTACGGAAAATGAGGGGTAAATACTCTCCCGACTCTGCTCCCGTTCTTCAGGTTGCTGATGTCGCTATAGCAAACCCTCTTGACATTGTGACCAGTAATTATCTTGTCCGTATCTCTCAGGGGCTCCATCTAGTTTAAGATAAGATAAGATTTCTTCGGATTTTTAACACATGAAGGTTTAGCCACCCAGGATAACCCAAGAAAGTCAGTGCGTCATCGAGGACTGTCTGGTCTTATTTCCATTGGGGTCCTTAATCTTGTCCCCCAGGATGCGACCCACACCAGTCGACTAACAACCCAGGTACCTATTTGCTGCTTGGTGAACATGACAACAGGTGTAAGGAAACACGTCGAAATGTTTTCACCCGCCAGGAGTCGAACCCGGGCCCTCCGTGTGTGAAGCGAGAGCTCTAGCCACCAGGCCATACTCATCTTGTGGGCGGTAGTCAAAAGATTACAGAGGTACATAATGGGTCCAGGGACTGGACCTCAAAGTTTGATAGCTGAGCAAGTTACAAAGGTAACGAACTCAGGTAGATCTGGTCACAATCATGACAAGTTACAAAGGTATTTACAGATTACAGAGGTATATAATGGGTCCAGAGACTGGGCCCCAAAGTTTTGATAGCCGAAGGTACAATGGTAATGAATTCACTAGTTACAAGGTAATGAATCATGTAAGTAAATTTACTTACGTTTATACATGGTTGCAATCATGAACAAATTATAAAGCAATGAGCAATCTATTAGTCTACTCCCGGCCACAACTGTATTGAGTTATTGGTGCAAATATTAATTGTTGGGACACACACACATAGCTATGAATCGACCCCTGCAACCACAAATAGGTGAGTACACACACACACACACACACACATGCACACACATGCACACACATACATACACTCATACACATCTATGCCCCTCATTTCTTTCTTCCAAGTCTGCCAGAGAGTTAGAGCCCTTAAACTTTTCTTCTATCAGAGAAGAATCTTATAATGTGCCTTTTACCCTTCTGGAACTGGAGGCAACACTCTCCGCTTGCCGATCATCGGCACCTGGGCCTGATGGCATTCATATTCGTATGCTACAGCATTTACATCAGTCAGCCCTTGCTGTCCTCTTACGACTCTTTAATCATATTTAGTCGCAAGGAGTTCTTCCCCAGCTGTGGAAATCTGCCATTGTTCTCCCTTTCCACAAACCAGGTACTACGGGACATGATGCCTCCCACTATCGTCCCATTGCTCTTACCAGTGCAGTTTGCAAGGTGATGGAACGTCTGGTAAATAGATGTTTGGTATGATATTTAGAGACATACAGTAGTCTCTCCACTAATCATATGGCTTTCGTAAGGGCCATTCTACCATTGACCCCTTACTACGTTTGGATAAGTGTGTTCGTAATGCCTTTGCCAATAACCACTCAGTTATCCCCATCTTTTTGGACCTTGAGAAGGCATATGACATCTTGGAGGTATAACATCTTGGCCCAGGCCCACTCCTTAGGCCTCCAAGGCAATCTTACTATTTTTCCTTAAGAATTTCTTAAATAAAGAGACATTTCCGTGTTCTGGTTAATAATATGCTTTCCCTGGACTTTGTCCAAGCTGAAGGTGTCCCCCAGATATGTGTTCTGAGCACAATACACTCTCTCCTTGATATAAACTATAAATGATCTGGCATCTATTCTTCCATCTAATTTGGTCATCACTCTATGTTGATGACTTTGCTATAGCTTGTGCAGACGCTGACTGTCACCTCATTGCAGTTTCTCTCCAGCATGTGGTCAACCGTGTTTCTAATTGGATCACTACTCATGGGTTTAAATTTTTTAGTACTAAAACTCACCAAATTACTTTCACTAGACGTTCTGTCATCTCTGATCATCCATTGTACCTATACGGCTCACATATCCCAGAACGTGATACGGTCAGGTTTCTCGGCCTTGTTTGACCATCGGTTATCCTGGAAACCTCACATTACCTCTCTGAAGGCGTGCGGCTGATCGTAGAGCTCTCCTTCGACTACATTCAGCCCTAATTTTATCGAAACTCGATTATGGTGACCTAATATTTTCAGTGGCATCTCCTGCAACTCTTTCTAGCCTTAATCCCATCCATCACCAGGGATTACATTTATGCCTTGGTGTTTTTCGCTCTTCTCCGGTTGAGAGCCTCTATGCAGAGGCGAATATTCCATCCTTGACCGATCGCCGTGATGCTCATTGCCTTCGCTATTATGTTCACTCTCATGACCTCCGCAATCCTTCCATATATAGGATAGTCACTGATGTTAGTAGATGTTCTTTATTTGTTCGTCGCCCCTGTTTACTTCGTCACTTTTCTCTTCGCCTACATTCGCTCTTGTCTTCTCTTCAGTTACCACCTTCCTATGTTCATGTAGCATCTCACTTTTCCCTACCCCTTGGGAAGTTCCAACGGTTCGTGTCTGTTTTTTCCCACTGCCATGTGCGAAATCCCAACTGCCTATGGTGGCTTCTCGCTCTCTTTTTTTTTCTTAACCACTTCCAATCTCATTCTCATGCCATCGCAGTGTACACCGATGGTTCCAAGTCTTCTGATGGCATCAGATTCGCAGCAGTGTTTCCGGACAGTGTCATGTGAGGGCATTTATTATCATCGGCTAGCATTTTTA